>JARKIE010000164.1:0-203757 GCA_029378255.1 Mycena rosella | reverse complement strand
CGTCTGATGGCGGGCCAGGCAGCCCGGTACGGGATCAGATTCAAGCGCACGGGGCAGGCGTCGGGGGCACGTGGCGCGTTATGTGCATCTGGGTCAGTTTTTCTCTGTTTTTAATGTTATTTTCACATCATTTTAGGATCATCTGATGGCGGGCCAAGCAGCCCGGTACGGGATCAGATTCAAGACGGGGCAGGGGCGGCGCACGTGGCGCGTGTGCATCTGGGTGTTTTTTCTCTTTTTAATGGTTATTTTTACGTGATTTTAGGATCATGTATGATGGCGGGCCAGGCATGCAATCACACCACACACATCGGTATATCCTAGTCAATTCCAGTACATAGGGGCAGGTTTCAGCAGTGTTGATGGCACAATTTTGGCAACCTTATTTTTCTTCTATTTTCTTTTGGCAATTTATCATATCTTTTTAGTAATTTCCTTTTTGGGATGGTGCACCTCCCGCCGTCGGGAGGCACGCGTTGGGTGATTATATAATGCACCACAAGAAATTCTCTAAGTCCCTCAACTCATATGCTGCAGCATGTGGTGACTAGCTGAATTGCCTCTAACTAGAGGCGCCACATACACCATCATGTGTGCACTCAGATAAGTAAGAACAAAAACAATAAAGTGTCTTGGTGTGAGTTGAATGTGCGGGCAGTGGAGAAAAAATTATGTAAGGTAAAGGTGAGGCATATTAACCATTGAGTCAAGTGAGCACAACAATGTAATTTGTGCCAACACAAAGGTTTTTTTGTGTCGGCAAAAAAAAAGTATGGCTTCCCAATCCGGCCACTACCGCCAATGTCCCAATTAGGAAATTCTGGTCAAACAGGTCAGGGAGGATGCAGGAATGAGCGTGCAGGTTGATATTACATGATTTAGTGTAAGTCAAGCTGATTTGCCTCTAGACAGAGGTTTCATGAGGAACGAGGGATATCCCCACTCGGGATGGGATGTCCCACTTTGAAAAAAGATAAAGGTGGGGACATCCCGCCTTCAAATTAATAGAGGTGGGACGTCCCACCTCTATTTGTGGGACATCCCACCGAGATGTGATGTTCTGACGGGGAATTCCCCCGTCAATAGGACATCCCAATGAACCGAGGTGGGATGTCCCACATTATTGAAGGGGGATTTCCCACCTGTGGGGAAATCCCACTACAGTAAATGGGATGTCCCCACGATTAAAGTGGGACGTCCCAGGTGTTTGTGTGGGATGTCCCAAGTGTTTTTGTGGGATGTCCCAAGTGCTTTTGTGGGATGTCCCAAATGGTTTTGTGGGATGTCCACATGTGCTCGTGGGACATCCCTCAATTGAAGTGGGACATCCCACATAGCTAACTGGGACGTCCCATGTCCCACGGCACACAATGCGGAGGCGGTAGGTGCACACCGTCCGATGTGCGAGGTGGAGGCACATTCATGCAGGCCCATCTGATGCGCAATGCGGAGGCGTATTTGAGCAAGATGGAGGTGGTCGGTGCACACCCGTACAACACGCAAGGCAGAGGTGCATGCAAGGTGCACATGGGCAAGGTGGTAGCAGTAGGTGCAGAGCGATCTGACACACAAGGGCAGAGCGGTACCCGAGCAGCTGTGGAAGGGAAAATATTTTATTACATGGGGGATATACCCAACTTTAACCGCTGAAAAAGGCGATTTTTTCGGTTCGGCCTGCGGCCGGGGGATGTCCCACACCTGCCAAAAAAGGCAAAATTTTGCCTGCCTGCGGCGCATGGGACATCCCAAGACCACAGCTGGGAAGTCCCCACCCGAGCAGTGGGACGTCCCCAGAACGTGGGAGGACCCTTGAAAAACACTCCCTAGGGCTAGTTATTCCAAGAAATAATCTATCCCTAAGGGTAGGTAATAAGGGTAGCCTGAAGTGCGCATGCGGAAACGACATGCGTCAAGCGCATGTCTTTCGCACTTGGTCGCGTCCTCGGATCAGGGATTGACAAAGGTGTCGATCACCTCTTTGGCACCTTTGTTTTTCGGGGCAAATTCAAAGGAAAAACAAAGGTGCCAAGAGGTGATTGACACCTTTATCAATCCCTGATCCGAGGACACGACTAAGTGCGAACGACATGCGCTTGACGCATGTCGTTTCCACATGCGCTGGCTTTTGCCCCCGGTGTCAGCCAGCGTTTATTGAATTGCCTTGCGACGAATGTGCAAAAGACAGATAGCGGGCCCAAATTATAGTTCAGGCATGGCGGAAGTCGTTGTGAAGAGGCACCCCCTCTTATCACACTTGCTCGCTGGGATCTGCGCATCCATGCGATGTGATGCTGTGATGGCCGTAATTTACTAAGGGGTGCCCGCCGGAAGATGCCGAGACATCAACTATAGGGTAGGGTATCCTGACGTCCTTATTTCAGTTTATGGAACTTGCTCGGAACACTCTGAAAATATGTTTAGAAGGGTCGAGAAAAGATCGACGTTTTTTTTCAGCAGATGGGAATGTTCGACAGAGCGATTAGTGATTGCAGGGCTCGGCTTCAAGCCCTAGGCTCGCCAGACCGAGCCCGGCAAAGCCCGAGCCGGGCTAGCCCGATGCAGGGCTTCAGCGGCCCAGGACTCGGGCCTCAAATATTTCAAGCCAAGCCCGGGCTTCAGGCCGCGGTTTGAGTGCCAGTTACACCACAATCAATGTTTCATTTTTATCCAGGAAAGCTTTTTCAGCAGCTCGAATCCATTCCGAAGGCTTTTGGAGCTGGCGGACCGAAAATCAATCCAATACAACACAGTTGGAAAATTCAACTCCCGAGTCCGAAAATGTAAATTTGTCTGTTGAAACGACTCGGAAGTGCGACATTGGGCCGGTAAGCATTCGCATAAATCAGCTCTGTACTCACATGCCTATCTAGAAGCCCACCACGCTATAAACCACGAATGTACCGGCTTAGTCAGCATAGTGATCAAGCCCGGGCCCAAGCCTAAGCCCCGGGGTTGAGGCCCTACCTGAGGGCTCGGGCTCGGGCTGGGATATCTTAAGCCCAGGCCACGTCAAGCCGAGCCCAAGCCCGGGCTTCCAGGCCGAGCTGGGCCCTGAACATCAAAAAACTCAAACATGGTGGGAATCCAGCTCATACAGCAACAATATGTGCCGGTTACCAGCCGATTACCACTGACGAACAGTTGGCGGATTAACGCATGAATGGCCCCGCAACTGCGACGCCCGCTATTTGAACGTTCCGCCGATGTGACTGTGACGTGACCCTCCTGCTTCCGGCTACCACTCGCAAATTTAGGTTGCGAGTGTGCAGTGCGTACCCGACGACATTCCTACGTAAGACTGCGGTCATCCAGGACGCACGCAACTGCACCGAAATCGCCGTTTCGATCCAGAAAACAGCCTCGCCACACCGGCGGCAAGCACGCGGCAAGTTCTTATCTCGGTCGCAGACAATCTCACCACTTTTTCTGTTGGCACAGATGGACTTGAACCCCACGTACGACTTTAGGTTCCTCTTTCAGCCCCATTATGGCAGCTCTCCTGGCAATCCACCGCTTGCAAATGAAATTCTATTCGAGATCTTTGCTTTGTGCTGGCAGGCACTCGCCCCGAGTTCAATGAACCCCGGGACTGCCAACAGCTCGTTTAACATCGAGCTCCGACGTCTAGCACACGCTCCGCCGCTAGAAATATCTCAGGTGTGCAACCGGTGGCACGCCGTCGCGATTGGCACGCCTCGTTGTGAGGCGAGATCTAGCTTGGTACCTAGCTCTGGAGCATCTCACCGTCTCATTAATCAACGGTAGTACAGCTGCTTCAATCTGCACTGGAGCGCGGGCGCAATTCCCCTCTCCGGATTGAAATGAGACATAACTACCACAAGCGGGTAAGTCGTGCCTATATTCCCCAGTTTCTTTCCTACCTCTTTGACAAACACACTTGTCCTTCCATTCCCCCATTCCTTTCCATCCACGCACGCCCTGTTTCTCCTTTCTTATCCTCCTCCGCGCCGGCTTCTCCCGCGCCTCTCGACTTCCCGATAAGACAGGTTAAACTAAAGACGTTGACAACCATTAACCATTTCAACCGGTTAAACGTGTTCGTTAAACCCTTCAACCTGGTATATCTAATATAATTAACCTACATGTATCATTTAACGGACGCTATGCGGAGTGGTTCAACCAACCGGTTTAACGACAGGATTAACCGGAGTTGTTTAACCAAAGTCCGAATAAAACAGTGTTCAAATTGCAGCACGGTCCTCGCCCCTCGCGACCGCAAAATGTGTCGCTTCTGCTCGCTTGTCCTAGGTGCTGCATTGACGTCAGCCATGGTAACGGTCAAAGCACTGTGAAACCAACTGATTCCCGCCTCCCTGAGTAATGCATCACTCAGGTCACGCTCCTTTCAATGTACGCAATGAGGGCTGCAAAATCGAAATCTGGCTCCAGCGCAAATTGATATCCAGCCATCTTCAGGTGCCTCCGGCACTGGTTCGCCAGCACCACCCACATATTCGCGGTTTCGTTTGCCTGCTCTTTGTAACTCGCGATTCTGCGGCGCTCATCTTTGTCCAAACTTGCGCATTGAAGTCAAAGGAGGCTATGCAACGGAGGAACTCAGCAAGCTTGACCTCCACTTGTTCTGGAAATCGGTCCATTTCCGCCTCTGCTCTCGCCCACTGGACACGATCACCTAGATACCATCATCAGTACAGATTGGGGCTGCGAGAACGCAGTATCTGACCTTCACTCTCCCAATTCTGCATTTCGATGTCTGTCATGTTGCTCGGCCGCCGTAGCTCCCAGAGCCAGCCATTCTTGTTCGCGGGGTTCGGGTCAAGATTGGTAAGAGCTTCAAGCTGCTTTTCTCTGCGCTGTTCGGCTGGTTTCCCTGGGGCGACATCAAGATATGCTTTGGCTTCTCGAATATGATCCACGTACTTGTAGCCCGCTTGGTCATTTGCGTGCCACCTTGATTCCCCGGACGAATGCGTTTGCTATCGGGCTCATCATCGGAGCCCTCCTCGTCCTCATCTTCGACCGCTGGCGCATTCGATACCTTGGACCCGGCGGCAATTCCAATCCTCGTATACAGCATTCCGTCCCCCGGCGAGAATCCCCCAGAGCACGTTCCCGCCGCCGAGACTTCATGAATGTGTCGTTGATTGTCAAGGGTGGGAACTGGTCGCCCTCGTCACAAGCCGTCCCCAGGGATATCATTGCCTTTCGGACAGAGTTATAGGCCTTTATCGCGCAGTCGCGACGATGGCGGGTATCGAGGGCCTGTTCTCCTGAAATTATGTTGTTTTTTTGGCCGCGAACATCTCGCTTCCTGTCTTCCAGCGCCGATAGCCCCTTACAGATTGTTTGAATGTGTCGTATGAGGTCGTAAGCTTCCTCTTCCGCCGCGAGGGCAATGATGTTAGGTCCCATTGCCACCCGCTGAACCTCGGTAAAATCAGACGGCAGCCAGAGCGTCTCAGCCTCTAGCATGACGTTGTCGCGAACTTCGCGAAATTTCACAAGCTGAATCGTTAACTTGGCGCGCCGAGTGGCTATCTCCTTCTTCGTGGCTTGTAGGTCATGCTCGTCATTCTTACTGCGGGCATCCGTGATCTTACGCCTAAAATCGTTAGTAAGTTGCGTATGGAGGCCACCTGCTGAGGTTGGCGTACTGATCTGCCTGGCATTTGAGGCCCTCCTTCAGGAAGACCGCAATCTCGTTTGCGGGTACTTGAGTTGAAGCAAAGTTCTCGAGATTTGCAATCATGTGTTGATAAATTGTGGTCTGTGAAGGGACTAATATTCCTCAGTTCGCGACTCGGTGGCAACAACGAAGACGAAAAACACCCACCCTTGCTTGTTGTATGTCTGTAAACGCTCGTAACACCACCAGTAGTCTTCTTGGTCTGTCGCGCCTTCCTTTGCCACTCGTCTATATGGTCGAGATTGGACAACGAGAGTCCAATGAAAAGATTGCGTTTCTGCACGAACAGTTTCTTCGCGCTCGACAGATCGTCATAAAAGTGTCACATCTGAGAAGGTTTCAGTCCTGCGCCCAAGCCATTGACCACAAGAACGCACGCATTTTGACGATTTTCTTCCAGTTCCAATCATTGGCATTACCAATGAGGGTGTCTTGACGATGTCCGTTGTTCATCTGGCGCGCGTGACCCCCGATCCTGTTTGCTGACGGCCAGTACGCCTCGGCCGTCTCTCCGTGAAAGTGGCCAACACAATCCATGTACGCTGTCCCGAATAGGTATGTGCAGTCCGCCTTATGGCCAGTAACATGAAGGGCGGGTATGCCCCAGCGTATGCGGTCCACCATTTCCGCAACATCTGCGAGGTCGGGGGATGCTCGAAAGCGAGCCTTGATCTTCGCATAGTATTCACATGCTATATCGTATGTCACCACCTGGTCAATAGCATCCAGTGCGAGGCGAAACTGGACATCGGCGCCCTTGCGACGATCCATCTTGCGCAACATTCGAGCAAGAGCAGCATCTGTGTTGGCAAAACTAGAGGATAAGGGTCAGCGAATGCCACCCGGATCAATTTGCGAGATAATACCGCTCCGAGTGGTGCATATCTACACTCGCGATGACGAAGACATGGCTGCATTGTGCATTTATCGTTCCCGTCACGTCCATGTTTTTGAACTTTTTCCGATCCTGCCGGTTGACGACTTTCTGAGGTTAATTAAGGGGTCCCTCGCATGTATTTGCATCGCAAATAATTGGTTTTATTCGAAAATCAGAGCAAGTCGGTGTATTCACGATCGATTGCAAACCATGTGTTTGGACAACTCTCTACAATCTGACTTTCATAGCGTACAAGTGATTTATCCAATACTTCAGGTGTCATAAATGAATTTTGAGCATTCAAGGGTCGATAAAACAAGGAATTAATTGGGAATAGAAATAAGAAGGTATAATCAGGGAGTCATAAACTCGGTCGTTAAGGCGGTCTAGTAGGTAACAGATAGCGAGGTCCGGGAACTTCATAACGCTCGTCAAAAGTAATAAATGGAGAGGTCCGCAGCAGTCGTAAAGATGGGTAGTCAGATGAATGTTAAAGTGTAAGGTCGATGAAGGGAGTTTTACGCTTCTTGCGTTCAGGACTAGTGAGATAAATGACCTCAAGGTCAATGACGCGCACAGGGACGTGTGGGGGAAGGGGTGAGATCGATCGCTTTCGCTTTCTGGAGGTGAGGTTGAATGAACCGGCGGCAGTGGCGGGAGCCGGGGCTGCCGTATTACGAGGGCGAGGTGCAGATGGAACGAGGGGCAGAGCAGGCCCCGGAAGCATAGCGTGGAGGCGTTCAGGGACCTCCTGCTTTCCCCACTTCTTGCCGGTGAGGTCATATCGGACCCACAGAGCACTGAGAACGTCCAGCTGCCACGCCAGCAATTTCGGAGTGATCATTTGAATCTTCGTGCAAGGTCGACCACTCGAGGCATGGTCACGAATTATACACTGAGCGATAGTATGAGAGGAGAGAACGAGATGAATTAGAGGCGAGAAGACTGACCATTGCGGTCCATCGACCAATGTTTTCAAAGTCTTCGCCTCGCCCATAGCACATGGCTTTTTGGATACGGCATGAGCTGGTGCATGCGGGGTCGCGCGGTATGGGCGGGGAAAATTCTTCGTTTGTCGGTAAATCTGACGCTGAAGGGAATCCCGCAATGCAAGGATTCGCAAACGGCGAGGAGTAGGTGGGCGAGCGGCAGCCTGACTGGGAGTAGAGTTGGCCATCGAGTGGAAGATGTGGATTCTGGGGATGTTGGAGATTGATGGCCGCATCACAGTTAGTGATCCGATCGGCCGACATCAGTCAGCCTGAGCTTTCTCTGTCAGCAACTGAAGGACTCAGAATTAAGTAGAATATTCTAGATACAATAGTAATAGGTATATAAGCTGTAGTAGTTAGCCTCAGCACCTTACGAGTTTTACCCAGTCGCCTAGCAGCGCAAGTGTCAAGCTTAAAGCTTCGGCTAAATCACCAACAGGGGAGTAGTGCGAGCTGCAGTCAATTTATAGTACGACCCCATCGTCCTGCAGGGACCTAGCGTGATTGGATGCCGAGGAAAAAATGGCCTGGCTCCAGTGGCCACACTGGCAGGACTTGCCATTTCGGCCTAATCGTGACTCAAGTCCGAGGCAGCACGCCGAGTCACCGTGTCACGTATTACTTACTTCGACTTCGACCGAAACGCACCGGCAATTGCTGGAGGTCCCCTACCCGGGATGAAGCCACCATTTCATGGCAATTCAGTCATATTTGATTGCAACTCGACATTGTGAGTTTCCCAGAACGGACGGTGGCAAGATTTCCGCCAGATCAATGGGTGGCCTCGCATATTGGACCATACACTGCCGCCGCGCTCTGCACTCTCTTCCCTCTCGCATACCACCACCTGCAATATGCCTCCCAAAGCCGAATCAACGTTGACTCCCGGTCAAACTGCGTATCTCAAAACGCTGGAGCCCGATTTCCGTTCTTACGTTGTGATGCACTCGAATGGCGCCAAAGACTCCGCAGAGAAAGCAGCGAAAACCTGGAAAGACACGCATACCAACGACATACTTTCCAAAATCAAATCGGACTACCCTTACCCATCGACGTGGACTAGAGAAACAACCGATGGCAAAGTGAAAAGTGTCAGTACTTACCGTCTATCTATCTCGTGGCCACCATCTCTTATTCTCCGCCACAGTACATTCGTCGTTTCTTTGGTAACTGCCTACAAGGCACGCTCGTGCGCACTGGGGCGTTGAAGACCGGGCTTGGAGATCCTGCCAACAACGCTATCTTCAATGCCCCTCGCCCGCTCACTGCACGCCAATTGTATGCGGAGGCCCAGAAGGACGAAGTTCTCACTTTGGCGGGGAATCTGAAGGACGAAATAGGTGGCAACACAGCGGCTTGCTACCAGACTGCGCTCAAAACCTTGTGGTCAACGACCGAGGACGACACCAAGGCAAAATACGAAGAGGAAGCCCGCACCCAGGCCCTCGATATTGATGTTGCTAGGTTCGTTTCATGGTGGCATCGGGCTTGGAATGTCGCACTCACGCAAAACAGAAACCAGCGTGACTTCGAATCCCATATTGGAGGAACACTCCAAGATCTCTGCACCAATGGCGCACTCGGGCCGGCAGAGATGGTCTTGCTTGCGTCTTTTCGCACCACTACCGGGGATCTCTCTACCTTCGTGTGCGTGTTCAATTTTATTATTTTCCAATAGCCCTGCTGATCGCACGATACAGTGTCCACGGGCACTCCGACGAGAACCAACGTTCCTTCGCTGATTTTTTGCCTAATTTCCCAAGTGTTCGATCTCAATGGGACACATTTTCTGCTGAAGTATTGCCAAGTACGCCGGATTCCCAGTTTTTTATTCCGTTCCGCATACTTATGTCCTGTTTGAAGGGCATTCCCTTCAAGATCAAGACGGCTGGGACACAATTCCACGCAATTCGGCCGGGATTCCGGTCTTCCCGGCAGTCGACTTTGATAATACGACACGTTCGGGGCTTGCGCAAATCCTGGATTTGTTTCTGCGTGTTTGCTGGGGTGCGTCATTGCCTTAATTGCCTTGTCTGAGAGCTTGTCTAACCTGTTATAAAGATCACACCTGGCCATCGGACGAAGCCTACAACGGTCTTCCATACGCAGAGCTAGCAAAACGACCCGATCATTTCTATGACACCGGCCGCTTTGTGTTCCAACCAATGCTCGGGATCCCAATGCAAGAGATGTCGCTCTCGCAACTCAGTGGCATAGTCGAACACCTCATTTCCATCTCCCTCACCGCCTCCCCATTCATATTTCGAGAGAAAGCGGAAATTCTAACGCTTCAAAAAGCGAGTGTGGCTGCGGCATCCATCCCCTTCGAGGCTGATCTGACCCCGCCTCGTTCGTCGTCAGCCGGGGACGACATCAACGGCGATGGTTCTGGCTCTGTGCCTCCGCCGCCCCCGCGGCCCCATCGGCCCCTTCTCCCCCACGTTCCCAGCCCTATCCGTCCACGCGCTAACGCAATCTCCAGGCCCACATGCCGGGTGTTGGAGCCCCCGCTTCGATGGATGTGTCATCTTCCTCTGCACTTCTCTCGTGCGCGTTCGGGCAGAGACTGTGCTCTCCGCGGGGGGACGCTCGCATCGGGAGCTCTTATCTCCGCGGGGTACGCCATCCACCGTCGCCCCATCGCGCGCCCCGTGTCTCCGCCGTACGCCGGGGGCTCCCGCTCGACGCGCGCGGGGTTCCCTTCGGGACGCGTGCGGGTGTCCCCTGTTTCTTCCTCGCACACCATCTCATTGCGCCTTAATTCCTGACTTCGTCTCACTGTAAGCATATGCCGCCTCTCCATTACTCAACATTGTAGTGTCTGGAATGGGCCACACAGATTATGTACTTATTTCTTCGCCTTTTCGATGTCAGAACCTTAACGTGACTCTCCCACGCAACTCGGGCAGCATTCGCCAGGTTGCGTAACCGGGGTAGAACCATCAGCACTATTAGAAAAGGTTAGCACCTACGATGCCGCCGGAACAAGCCAAGACTAACCAAATTGGTAACGGGCAGGGCAGTATAGGGCAGGGGACGCAGCTCGGGCAGCAATGGCCAGGCACAACTTCTGCCGTCTGGCCGAGGGAACTGTCCGGAAAGAAAGGCGAATCAACTTCACGCGCTGGAGCCAATATACCGGACTAACCAAACCGCTGCCGGACAGAACAGTATAGGGCAGGGGACGCAGGTCGGGCAGCAAGTCCCAGGCTTAGTGTCTGCCACCTGGCCGAGGGGGCTGTCAGGAAAGGAAAGCGAGTCAACCTCACGCGCTGGAAGCCAATATCCCGGACTGACCATTCTACTGCAGCGCAGCGGACCACAGAGCAATCGACTTTCTTGGGGACAGCACCGACTAATTGAGAGGCGAAGAGCGCAGAGAGGACGACGGAAAGAGAGGTGAATTTCGCTTGCATGTTTAGGTGGTTAGGAGGGTCAAAGGTCTAACTGTCGTCGAGTCTCTAGCCCCTCGCAATTTATACCTCTAACGCTTTCAGGAACCCGGTCCGGCGTTACGGAAGGAGGTGCCATTTCAACTGACGGCGAGCGGAGAATGGAGAGTGGCATACTGTCGTGACTGGCATCTAGGCCGCCTAGTGCTTGCATCCCACGCAAAACATTGTAGGCGATACTCCGGCGCCCGGGAACAAAAATAGCTATAACATGCCGTCGACGCGACTCGGAGTGCGGGCAAACAAAAGGGGATTCAGGCACCCCGGGGGTCAACAGAAGAAAAGACGACAGCGAGTTGGCTTGAATCCAAAAGCTTCGGCTCCACAAACCAAGCCAGGCCTGTTGCTGACGCTGCTAAATTAAGTAGAGCGGTAACCGATGTTCATGAATCAGACACAAGTGTTTCATGATATAATTTGTTTCATTAAGAGATTGATTACCAGTGATCACTGATCAGCCTGCATTTGACGCTCTATGGTCCCAATTTTCATCACCGGGGTAGGCTCAGGATCTCGTGCGCATTTTCGGACGTAGGTAGGTAGGTAGGTAGGTAGGTAGGATTGCACGGCCGGTCCCATTGAGGAACGCCGGGGCCCAGGAGGTATCGAAATGTACTTGCGCTAGTGTACATTATTGCCCCTGGACTTCTCTCCAATTCCAAAAAGCCGAGCTCACGGACGCAATCTCACGACTCGCCGCGGTAGAACTCCGGAACTGAAAAGAAGCAGAAAAATCAGTCTGAAGACAGGGCCCTACTAGATCAAGCACGGAACACCGCGATGGCATAGAATATTTGGAGGACATCATGAGCGAATTTAGCTACCAGTGCTATACTGGTCCGGGGATGTATCATGGACTTCAGGAACTCTGTGTTGGATTCCTGGACCAAGCGGCGTTGCAGATTAGGACATTTGATGAAGAGTTGCTCCAGGAAAAATCGGCGAAGCTCAACCAGTGCCGCAGAGGACCGGCAGGTAAGCAACGCGTGTTCCGGGAGTTTCTATTTCTGTTTTACAAAGTCTGCACAACCGATTTTCCCAGGGTGTTGGCCTGTGCTCATGATCCACATATCGCAAGATCTCTATGGCTAATTGGTGAGTTGACAGCATTATGGAGGATAGTACCTCTCGATGAGTCTGTGTTTTCACCAGTGTCAGGTAATGCCGCATTTTGGACGTAACTTGCGTCGGTGGTTTATCCTTTTGTGGTTCTAGCCTTCCCTGGAGTCGGTATAGCTTGTCTGATGAGTCGATTTCGTTCTGCAACCATTCCGTTTTAAATTGTCCACAGATTTGGTGTAGTTCTGAATGTCCTCGACTGTCGTAGTGGCGTTCAGAATTAGCTCAGGAATTGGAATGGCAGCCGAGACGCAGCTCTAATCAAGTCGTCGGCCCAGCATCTTTTCCCTATGGCAGCTAGTTCCATTGAACTATCGAGAGCCGCCCGGGCGAAGTGCTTTTTGTCGAGACCAATCCAGTGAGCCAAATGCGTCAGGGTAAGCAGAAAGCGTCGAACTCGTAGTGGTATTGTCCCCGCCTCAGTGAACAGAGGCGCAATCATTGAACGAGGGTGGAAGTTCAACATATTGCAGATGAAGCTGACTTGAACTTTACTTAGTAGCTTGACACCAATGTCCTTGCTATCGGGCATGATTTCGCAGGCATGAATACTGTACAATTACATTCAATTCGACCGTCACGCGTCACTCACCCCCTGGTCGATGGCGAATTTCGGTATTTTGTCACGTGTCACCCAGCCGTTGGTCGAATGTCATTTTTGTCACGACCCCGCCAAATTTGCTTCAAAATTGTGTCCGCGACATGTAAGATCGAAAATTTTCGTTCCGGTGGTCGAATTTTTCGGTTCTGTCACGCGAAATTTCGGCCGTGGTCGAATGGTTACATATCACCCCCCGGTCGAATTGAATGTAATAATACAGTAATAGAAATACATGCTAGGGCCGCAGTGCTCAACACATGACGGACACTTGCCTGAAATGCGTAAGGACGGAGATCTATTACCGTTGACAAATTGTTGAAAGCTCCCGTCAGGTTCGCTTTGTCTGGTGCTTACATCAACAAGAAATATGCACCGAAATGGAGAGAAAAAACCCACTTGCAATGCTGATTTGAATTTCTTCGGCCTTGGGACATAGTACGAGGAAGAAGAATTGTTCAGGTACATGAACATGCTGCCATATTGGGTCGTACGTATCTTCAGCCTGGTAGCCCGCGGCTCCTATGATCGCCTGTTAGGATGTAAGAAAATGAAACTGTCTCGAATGCAAGAATATCCGGCCTTTTTCGGGAGAGCAGGCGCGTACGTGTCGAAGTACGTTTGCCCGCGTGTCCAGCCGAGCTTCGATGTATCTGCTGCGTCGACACTGGGAAGAAGTGTAAGCATGTTGCTGTATTATTACATTCAATTCGACCGTCACGCATCACTCCCCCCTTGGGCGATGGCGAATATTGGTGTTTCGTCACGCATCACCCACCCCTTGATTGAATGTAATTTTCATCACGCAGGCGTCAAAACTGCTCAAAATCTCCTCCGCGACGTGTAAATTTAAAATTTTTGTTCCGGTGGTCGAAAATTTCGGCTCTGTCACGCGAAATTTCGGCCCTGGTCGAATGGTCGAACTGGTAATTCGAGTCACGCGTCACACCCCCCAGTCGAATTGAATGTAATTATACAGTAAGGTGACAGTCGACGCGTGCCATGTATAGCTCTTTGAGCTCCTTGGGCGTCAATCTTCCTGTCATGTCTTCAACTGCCATGATGCGATGGCCGCAATAGCGTGCTGTGCGCGCTTTGGCTTTGTAATGAGCCGCGAACATGTTCCGGGTGTCTGTTGACTCTGTTCTAAACATCACTCCAACATATTTCTCTTCGATTTGAATCCTCAGCTGTGTATTTCCCAGCATGAAGACCGGGTGCGGACGTGGCAACGGCGTTCTCCCGAATTTGAAGATCAAGATTATTGTCTTGATCAAGTTGATGACAATAAAGTTGCGCGCACACCATTTCTATAGAGTGCGGAGTTTTCTCCTGAGCCCTCGGGCAGATAACGATACCAGTAGCATATCGTCCGCTTGGGCGAGCAGGGAGATGTGAACAGCAGCCAGAAAAACATCGTCCATGTCGGGCATCATTTTCAGATCAGCCAGAAACAAGTGTTAGAATGACAGTGGCTTCAACGTCACGCGGGAATGGTAGCAGAAGACCCTGGCAAACACGCAGGAGATTCGTCGAAAAACTGCAACCTAAATACTACAGCAGAGATCGGTAATTAGCATGAATATAGAGATATGAAAGGCCCAGATCTGCAGGAGTTAAGATGCAGAGGGAAAGGAACAGGTACGGTTGCGAGGATAGGTAAATAAGTAATGTTACCTTATCGGGCTCTTCGGGGTTGTGCGAGCGCGGACTCGTAAATTCCAACAACAAGTTCCATAGAATCGGTGAGGCCGGATCTCCCGTAAGGAGTCCGATGAGAGCCCTGAATTCCTTGGATTCCATGTCTCCATGTCGCACATAGTATGACATTCGTTTGTACAACATTCTAAACCAGTCAAACATTGCGCTGCCCATACCTAAGCGAAATAGTTTCACCCACAGAGTCGGTTGGTCGGTCGAGGGGAAGGCATTGGAGGCGTAAATTGCAGCAAAATAGAGATCAAGCTCATGTGCTTTCGCCTAGTCCCGTAAGCAGCGAAGGATGAAGGGATTGTTATTGGTACGATATCCCGGTCTAAATCCATTCTGCCAGTCGGGGATCAGCCCTCGAGCACCGGCCCAGTCGTGAACTCTCCAGTGGATGAGCATACTCAGTGCTTTCAAGAAGCAGCTCTCCAGTGCTATTATCCTGTAGCTATCCGGAACATTGTGCGGCTTCAGTCTTTTTACAATCCCGATTATCGCAGTCGTGAACCAGATCGTTGGTGCATCATTTTGCGCCACACACTCACTGGCCAGAAATGCAAGATCCTTGTTGGGAGTTCAGCATACGTAGGTAGCCCCGTCTTCTCCAGGCGTGCTATCGAGCGAATGTTTTCGTAGGTGATCCTTCAGGGCTGCTATATCGTCTTCCGTCCATTTTTTACTGAAGAAGCCCTGCGGAGTTGTGTCCTCGGTCTTCTCTGGTAATAGATCCGCTAAGATATTGTTTATTTTGTGTTGCGCTGAGTCAAATTGCGGCGGCAGGGGATTAGGCATGTTGAGCCTCTTCTCAAATATGTCTTTGAGGTTGTCCGCCGTCACCGATATCGGCCCGGCTTCGGATCAGCAAGCCTCTTGATTTCTTTCCAGAACGCCGCTCTCGTTTCCGCCTCCATCACTTTCTTTCGATTCGCATTTCTAATGGAGGCCAAATTGTCTCGACCTCTATACGGTAGCGGGAACTCTGTTCGAATTGGATTTGTGGATTTCTCTGGCCCACTGTTATCCGCTAGGTCCGTGCAGACCAGACTTTAGGAACATTCAAGAGATTTTCTTGCACTCTGTTGTCGGGGTCTCGTTTTCAGCACTCTCCGGTGGTTCTCGGTACGGGGAAGCAAGCGCGCTATGCGGGCACTATCTATCGCTTGTAAGAGATGGCCGTTATCGGTTCCGGGCTTGGGAGGCAGCAGATGGGACATGCTCAAGCCTCAGTGGAGCTGATCTCGTTTTGATCAGTATCAACATCATTTTCAGTAAGTCTCCATTCGCACATCTCCAGCCGCATGCATCGTTTCGCGCTGCGTAGTGGACAACCGAACGGATGACATCCTCCGATCGTGTTGAAATCTCTAGTGATGTGTGAGGGGGCGCGCTTTTTAGGGCAAGTATCAACGAAACTAATTCCGCCCTGGGACTTGTCTGTGAGCCCCAAATCCTTCCCGATTTGTTGAGGCGTGCATTTGGGCCCTAGTGGGCCGCAGCGCCAGCCGCTGCCGAGATTTTGCCACCGTTGCGACAACAGCCATGGATGGTGACTTTCATCGGCACGATTGTTTGCGTGACGGGGCCGTAAAGTGCAAGGAGTTTTTTGGCCTCGTCTTTGCTAGCAGCTAATGTTGATATTAGAAGCCTGTCAAGTTCCGTCGTCTCAGGGAGGACGATGTCAATTTTCCGTCTCTTATGCGGCTTGGCAAACATCATATTTTGGAGATCGAAGTTAACCTTCAAGTTGAGCGTAAGTGCGGCATGATCATATCCATCGAGTTTATCATCTACTCAGAATGAAGCGATGTCCGGAAATAGGGCATTGGAGCATACAGCGTAATCGATTACGGTTCGTCGTGAACCTTGAAACGAGGGGTATCTACCACTATTTGGACCAAACTTTTGTGCCCCGCTCACGAAAGCCATTTTGTAGACGTCAAATGTTCTACACAGCCAGCGGCCTCTTGTTGAAGGATTTGAACTGCTTTCCTTGTCAATGGAGGTGCGAGCGGCATCCAACACATTTGCCAGCAGCTCTGCCGTTCTAACATTAAGATCACCTAAAAGCGCGATCAAGAAGTTTGCGGTGAACGCGAGCGCTAGCGACGCTGCGAGGCCTCGCAGGGATCTTTATCCAAGACTCCAGCCCATTGGGTCGACTTATGGTAAATGTACGCATTATATATCAGGATTCTGCCCACTTGAATAACCATAAAGTCGGGACCATTTTCAGTTTGAGTTCGGAGCCGTAGATAATTGCAACTCCACCCCCGGATTTATCAGAAGAAGCATTAGGTTTGCGCGTCCTCGAGAGAATCGAATAGCCCAGCGGCAGTTGTATGGTATCATGTTGATTCGGACGGAGATGAGTTTCTTGAAACAAATTAATATAATACATTTGAATTATTTGGCGGAAGTCGGGGCAGCTCATGCGCAAAGTTAAGGCACCATTTATATTCCAGCTATGGATACTCAGTATCTGCTCAATATCAAGAGGGCGGGTCGAAGTAATAGTTAAAGGGGGGGTAAGAGTAAGGGATGGGATCGCTGTGGATCCATTTTGAGCGGGGGAATTAATGAATGACGGTGGAGTAAATAGAGGTGCGGGTAACAACGGCGTCGACGACGGTACTACGGGCGGCGAAGAGGATGCGAATGAAAACAAAGGTGAGTGAGCTGCCCCTACGCATTTGGGCGCCGGGCTGTGACACCCTCGTAGTCGGCGCGGAGACCGTTGCGCGCGGCCCATGAGTCGACGACCCAGGTCGCCATGGCCTCGGATTCGAAGACGGCGTGGGTGTGGTACTTATCATACGCGCGGCGGAGACGGAAGGCGACGCGGGCGGCGTTGGGGAGGACGTGTCCGAGGATGCGGGACATCACGCCCTTGGCCAGCTTCGGATCGCCCCCGAAGTTGATGGGGCCGAAGAGGACTTGGTGCGCGAGCGGGGGCTGCGGCGGCTCAGCTGGAGCGGCGGGTGCGCCGGGATATTGAGGCGCAGATGGCGCCGACGGCGGCGTCGCAGCGGGCGGGGGAGCCCCGGGATATTGAGGCGCTGCAGGCGGCATCGCGGAGGGCAGGGGAGCTTACGCAGCGGGCGGCGCAGTGGGCGGGAATGGGGAGACGGAGGTGCCGACCTGGAGTGGCAGCGTAGCAATGGGCGCGATGGGGGCAAACTGGAGCGCGGCGGGCATGGCAATGACCGTGCCAGTGGTCCCAGTGTTCTGACGAACATTCCGGGCGTCGTCGACGTCGTCGCGGGTGCGTTTGCCGTTGGCGTTGAGGAACTGGCGTACGAGATCCTTGAGGACGGCGGGGTCGAGGTCCATGAGGTCCACGTCAGCTGGCGCTGCAGCGGGCACGATGGCAGCGGCAAGAGGGGGGATTGGCAGGGATGAGCTGCTGAGTGCACTCCCCCGTGCGAGGATCTTCTGGTTGACGTCGGTGAGCGCGTCGAGCCGAGCCTCATGCTGGTGATGCGGGTGAGGTGGGCCTGGGTAGGCGCAATGTCCTCGAAGGCGGCCATGCGAGCGTCGAGGCCCTGGAGCGCCTTCTGGGTGATGGCACTGTTCGCGCCGTGTTGGGTACTCGGGTTGACCAGGTTGTCGATGGAGCGGTTGTGGTGCGAGGCACCGCCGCCGGACGCGACTAGGCGGTCGACAACATTGTGCAACTCGTGGATGTCCTGCTGCACATCGTGGACCTTGGTGTTCAGAGCTGCCGGCGCAGACGATGAGCCGTGAAGGGGATACAAAGGCGGTGACAAGGTACTATCCGCCACATCTGTGAGTCGTTCTGAATCCACGCTACGCGGTCGTCCATTTTGGCGGAAGCAATCGCATCGATATGGGTCTTTGTGGCACGGTGGTCGCTTATGGCGAAGCGCGTTGGGAGCTTCGCGCCGGGCGTAAAGCCGAGGATTTTGAAGAAAGGGTGTGCCGAGGTGGATGCCTCTTGGGCGGGCTCGTCAGCGGGAGGGGAAGGGGGGGGCGGGGGCGGGGGCGGGGGCGGGCCGGAGGTGGGGGCGACGGGGCTTTTTCCTTGCCCTTGCCGGCCGGGACGAGGGGGAGAGCGCGGTCGCCGTCGAAGAAGCTGTGGAGCTGGTGGTCGAAGTCGGGATCAGCCGAATTCAGACCGGCATAGTCGAGTGATCCGAGAGATCCGAATGATGCGGTAGAGGCAAGGACCGCATCGAGTTTTTCTTGAGTCGCCTGAGGAAGCCTGAGGAACGGCTGCGAGCACGGGAGCAGTATAGAGGTGATCACCTCTGCGAAAACCCCCTTGGTCAACCCCTCCCTCCCGACATGTCACGTGATTCCACGTGGCTTTCTCCGACGCACCCAAGGGAAGCTCGAGTGAGCTCAAGGACTCTAAACAAGTGTTCAGGACTACCATTTCAACTTTTTTTATGTTTATCTGATACATGATTTTTTTTCTCAATTTTAAAGTTAGAGCCCAGTATTAGTATGTATTATGGCAGGTATCATAGGTCCTGTCATCGTAGTGAATGGTAGAGTTGTGTTCAGAATATTGATCATATTGTGTTGTTCCATTCCCTTGAATCCGTCTAGACGGAGCTGCCTCTATTGTGCATTTCGGTTGAACTTCCTGAATCACGCTGCTCTCTCTAGACCTTTGTGAATAAGTAAAGTAATATTGCCTGTGCTAACGCAGCCCTTGTACATTCGTACCACCCAGGGCACGCAGCCCCCACCTACGTACGTCCGCGTCCGCAACAACTGTCCCCGCTCGTACACACCCCCACCCGAACATGCGTGCCGATGCCAAGCACATCCCATCCGTAACCGCGCAGCTGCCCCGGCCCCCCTGTTTACGCGTCACCCCGTCGCCAGGCACCCTGCACGAGCTCCGTTCTCCTGCGCTTCGCGCACCAGCAATTGGCGACAAGGCACGCCGATGCTAATTCTCCGCATACACCTCGCGGCACCCCCGCGCAGTCCGCATCACCCCCGCACTTCCCGCCGAGCTCCGCCGCACGCCAACACAGTATCATCCCTGCACGCCGAACGCCCTCGTCCCGGTGCGCACCTCACTGTGTCCGTTCCGTGAGCCAGATACACTGTGCACATACTTACACTCGGCATCATCCAGCTCACAATGCCATCAAAGAGAAAGAACACGACACACATCCGATTCCTAGCCTGAGCTTCGCACGCCAATTCCCGAGCTCTCAAGGTAGGCAACGAAGAGGGGCTCGGCGGCCGCGGGGGTTGCAGGGCACGAATCTGCGAACGAAGGAGAAGTTAGTTGGGACGCAATGAAACGGAAACAGGAATGCAATAAGTGAATGAGCGGGAGGTGGAAGGAGTCGGGGAGGAGAGGCGCAAAGCGGGGGTACAGCGCAGAATTCGGGGCGGGGGTGGGTGCGGAGAAGGGAACGGGCGGGTGGGGACAATGTGCGGGGACTCGGAGGGGCGGGCATCGGCGTGGGAGGGCGGGGACGGAGAAGGCCGGAAAGGACGGGAGGGGGTGATGAAGCGGTGGACGGGATGCGGGGCGAGGACTCGGAGGCGCGACGAGGGATGGGGGTGCGGAGGGAAGGGAAGGATGGGATTTATTTGCGACATGCACATAAAACTTGGCACGAGGGAGGGGGCGGACGCGGACACGGAGGATCGGAAGATCCGGAAGATCGGAAGATCTGGAAGATCGGGCGAGGACGCGGGGACGGGGTGGGTGGATGGAGCAAGGGGGCGAAAACCCGGAGAGACAAAGCGGCACGACAGGAATGGAGGAAAGAGCATGGACAGGCGGGATGCGGTGCGGGATGTACGGAGACACAGCGGACGACGTGGAAAGAGATGGAGATGGCGCGTATGGGGAAGGAGATGGATGGGGTGCGGTGTAGATAAATGCAAGGGAGCGCCGGGAGGAACATAGGAAGACAGAAGATCGATAAATGCGAAGACGCACCGAGTACCAAGGTTTTAGATTCCCCCCCACCTTCGCCGGGATGACCGCCTGGCGTTCAAGTGCGAATGCGCCCACGATGCCGTGCAGGCAGAGCGAAGGGAGGCGCATGCGGCGCAAGAGGACTTGGATCTACAAGCAAGCGTCAGCGAGTGGGCGGAGGGAGCGAAGGAAGAGGATATGGGAAGAAAGAAGGATGATTGTAGGGAAGAAGCACGGGATACGGCGGATGGCGGGTGCAGGGAGATGCACTGCGCATAGCCTCGACGCTGTATAGAAAACAGGACGCGCACGCGCGCGTTGCGGAAGCGTGGAGGTAGAAGGAAGGAGGGGTACGATGGCACGGATAAGGCGGCGCGGGCAGGGAAAGCATGCGCGAGGGACGAAGGACAAGAACGAAGGCACAGAAGTAATGCAGAGTAGAACACACCTTTAAACGCAATGGCGCTCTCCACATCCGCGATGCTCTAGTCGGGCTTTCGGGCTTCTTGTATGATGCGCTCCTTAGCTGACGTCCGGGACAAGAATGTTGCCCACGCTGTCTACTAGGAGCCATGAGGGCGATAAGGTCCGCCTTGAGCTTGTGCCCCGTGCGGCCGGAATGAATCGCTGGACCCTTTGCTCCGTTCTCGATCTCATCGTCCCGGCGGCGCAAACGCATCAGGAAAATGTTTCGCGTCTGGCAGGCGTCTGGCGCGTATGGAGCCATAGCCATCAGACAAGCCATTCTACCACAATCGGTTGTGGCACCATAATGACCTGCGGGGTTCCATTACCTCCGTTGTGTTGCCATACCCGACAGAACATATTTGTGGCAACATGATTCAGGTGCCCGCCATAAGGAGCTGCCTGCCAGTTTCCCCCCGCCGCCATAATGGGAGCCCTTCCAGTTTCTTTACCGCAGTCATTATTACTCAAATGGCACATTACACGCATTTACGCGAACGAAGCACTTGCAGGACAATAAATTTATATTTTGTATGCTATACGGAGAGAGGGGGTACTACTTTTATTGGTAACGGACTTTGCCGCGCGCGGGCACCGCGATGAGCGGGCTTGGAAATCACCCGTCGTTCTGAGCGGAAACCCATGAGAGATAATACGTGAACAGACGGACACGAGGAACTTGAAGTGGATTAGTACTCACCTCGAGATCATCCTGCTCCGCGAGATAATCCTCGTCGTCGTCGGACATGAAGATGTCGAGACGCGGATCAGGGCCCTCGCTGGAGTCTTCCGCGTGATCATCGCCGCCGCCGCCGCCGCCGCTGCTCTCAATGAGAGCGGTGCCGCCTATCACGGCCTCTTCAAATTTGGCCGCGCTCATTGCCTTAATATGAATGAGGTATTTCGTAGCCCGGGCTGCCCAGGGAACTGCGAGAAAGCTCTGAACTGATTTCTTACCCCTGCGCGCAACAGTAGGCTTGATGAATTTGCCCGTGGTCCACATTGTGAAAGCACGTTCCATCTGCGAACATATCACTGTCAGATCAATGACCACGAGTACGACAAACTATACGTACAGCGGCGGTGCACAGTGAGAGTGCACCAGAGGCCTTCTTTCTCTCGTCTTCGGGTACGGAAGCGATGGCGCGCAGGTGGTAGCCGAATACGTATAAGATAGAATGCGAGCGACAGGCGCCGCGCTGAAATATGTAATCAGGGAGGAAAAAGTAAAACAACCGCAATTGCGTACCTTTTTCGCACGTTCGCGGTACACAAAGCCCATATCCTTGAGCTCATCAGCGACGTACTTCACAATTTCCGCCTGAGTCGAGGCCCGCACGCCCTCCGGAGGGTGCAAAATGAGGTCATTCAGGTACTTGATGCCCCTTTTGCCAATGCTGCTGCGCCAAGTGCGGAGGGCGCTCGCTGCCTACAAGATAAAAGTGAGGATTGGAAGAGAAGGAAGAGGTCGGACGCACAACTGCATACACAGCGTCAGTTATGGCGATCCCGGGGAAATATCTCGCCCATGCTTCGCTGACGGTGGGGGTGAAATCGGGGTGGCCATTGCCCGCGGCGAAAGATCGTCTATAGAGCCGGCCCAGTCGATGATCTTGCCGAGGGCGTGGGTTTGCCACAGTCTGAGGTTGTCGCGATAATGCTGCGGTGCAAAGGGAAGGTCTTCATTCTTGTACTTGGGCTTGGGCTGGCGTTTGCTCGGCTCCGATCCGGTAGCCGGTGTGACGGGCGTGAGCGTGATTCCCATCTAGAGCCTGTCAGTACATTCTCGAGCGACGAAGACCACGTACCTTGGCTGTTCCAGTCGCGCCACGGGCTCCTGGCTGCCCATTCCTGGAACTCTTCGCTGCCCCGATCGCACTCTTGGAAGTTTTTGCTGCCTGGAGAGAAACCTCAGGCTCATCGTTCTCAAACGCGCCTCCGACATCATCGCGCTCCGAAGAAGTCGCGGTGTGCATTGTTCCTGAAGATCGCGACGAGGCGCGGGACTGGCTGGTGGTGGAAGGGCGCCCTTGGCTGCGACTGCGACTGCGAGTGTCTAAGATCTCGACAGCCTTCTTCCAGCCGGGCTTGAGCCCGCCAAGCTCAGCCGGCTTTGCACGTTTTGGGACAGGCCTACGAAGATATCAGACTGATTTCGCGGTGAAGTAAGACAACTTGCGGAGGGTCTAGCCTCGCGGCAGCGTCTGCCTTCCTCTTTGAAGCGCTGCCAGCGGATACACTGGGCACGGGGGCTATCTCACGCGTATTGACGATTTCGCTGCGGAGAGCCCCCTTCGAAACCTTCTGGGTATTAATGAGTAAAACTCGGTGCATCAGGACTCTAAATACCTTCGCTGGCTTTCCCTTCGCAAAAGACTTTCCCTTGTCCTTCTTCTCCGTGTTCTTGGCCGCTTTCATCTTGAGAAATTCAGCAAATGCTTTCTGCATATCCACAGGATCATCGCCGGAGATTTCGCCGCCGTCCTGGGAGTCGCTGACGTCTTCGTTTTGGAGGTGCGGGCTGTCGTTCCTGTCGGGCTGGTAATCGTCGTCGCGGTCATCATCCCCGTCTGCGAGGAAATCGTCCTCGGCGTCTTCGGTGCCAAGTGTCATGCCGTCAGAGTCCGTGTCGATGCCAGATGGAGGAGGTCGGTCGTCCTCACTACCGCTCTCGGAGTGCTCTTCGGACTGCATTTCTTCGTCACCCTGTGAAACCTTTGTAAGCAACTGGTAGACGAGAGGAAAAGACTTGCTGAGACGAGGTCCGGGCGGGTAGCGTGCATACGCGTCTGTGGACTGGGGTTGGGAGCGAGGTCTGGCTAGGAAGCTAATGAAGGCTACCTTTTCATCTTCGCAGCGCATCTCATCCTCCTTTTCAGCAACACGCCGAATGCCTGAGGCGCGAGCTTCTTGCTCTTCACGGTGTTGCGCATCAGCAGCTGCGGCCAACCGCTCATCTTCTTCTTGAATTTCGGCATGGGTGCGCCTCTTGGCCGGAGCGACGCCCTCAACGAGCCCGGGACGGCGGCCACTGGTGGCGCGACGAGGCCTGTGCATGGTGGGAAGGATCAAGTGGGTTGGCAATTTTTTCCCCCGCTGCTGGCATCAATTCTGAGTCAGGCTGTAACCGAATTCCTGAGTCAGACGGAAAACTTTGGCCGCCCGCTGATAAACTCGGGATTTTCATGTCCGTATCACGCAATCACAATTTACGCAGCGGCGCCCGCCGTTCCGTGTTTCCGTGTCGCCCCAGAGTCGCCTCCTTCTACGTGCAAGTTCACTTTCACTTGCAAGGCTTCCACTTCCACTTGCACTTATGGCTCGGAAAAAAATCCCTGGCCTCGCACAAACCCTAGTCTTCACACTCCTCATCGTCCTACTCCTTCTGCACTCGATGCCAGGTGGTGCCAAGCGCAAGGGTGTTGCACAACGCCTCCCCTGTCTGTTCCCCGGCTGTCCGATAACCTTCAAAAGCACACACGGCCGCAGTAACCACTGCAACACAAAACATGTCAACACCACCAGTACCAGCCTCCCACCGCCAGCGTTCACACCATCGCCCGAGCCGCAATCACCTGGGCAGGACTTCGGCGACGCGGATATGCCCTTTCGCCAGTCCTCTGCCAGTCCACTGCCTTCTCGATCTCCGGGAAGTCCGCCGCAAGCACGAGGCGGAAAAATATTCCATAAGACTATGAACGGTGTGTATATTCAAGTTTCCATGAGTGCAGTATTAATCCGGCTACCAGCGGTCCCCTGCGATAAGGAAGGCATAACTTTACCGCCCAATACCCCACCTTCACCTCGTACAACCGCCGCGGATGGGGACTGGAGCCCCTTCGACGATGAAGTCCAGTTCAAGACTGCGGATTTCTTATTTCGTCGTGTAGAGATGTCGAAAGACAACATCGACTATCTTCTAGAGCTTTGGGGTCTTTCACTCATGAAGGACGGGGATCTCGGGCCGTACGACAATTATCAGCAGCTTTATGCTGCTATCGACGCTGTGAAGGCTGGGGACGCTCCGTGGAAGTGTTTTAAGACTGCTCCGGTAGATACGGGCGGCGCTGCCCCGGATTGGGCACGTCAAGAATATGAGGTGCGTCTCCTCTGTTCTCATGCAGCTACTGTCCTTATTGGCATCCAGATTTGGTACCGCGATCCCGACGCCGTCATCCGTAACATGTTGGACAACCCAGACTTCGATGGCGAGTTCGACACCACCCCTTACGTAGAGCTCGATCGAGATGGTCAACGGCACTGGAGCAATTTCATGTCTGGTAATTTTGCATGGAAGCGTTGCGTACATCCCTTCTTTTAGCCCCGTAACCCTGTCACTGACTCGGCGTGCAGGACCAGATTATTGCGGACGACCCGACTTGCACGGGAGCCATGCATGTGACAATCATTCTCGGGGCCGATAAGACCACTGTGTCTGTCGCAACTGGGAATATTGAGTACCATCCGCTCTATGTATCGATTGGGAACGTCCGTAATAACGTGAGACGCGCTCATCGTAACGCTGTTGTACCGATTGGTTTTCTCGCGATCCCAAAATGTGAGTCCGTCAATGTTCTCAGAATATCAGACCTAATGAGCTCTTAGCTGAGCGCAAGTACGACAATGACGCTGCATTTCGTACTTTCAAGCATCAACTGTATCATGCATCGCTCTCCGCCATTCTCTCCACTCTGAAGCCTGGGATGACCACACCCGTCATTCGCCGGTGCCCCGACGGTCATTTTCGTCGGGTTATTTATGATCTCGGTCCGTTCATCGCAGACTATCCGGAACAGGTTCTGCTGGCCGGTATCGTTCAGAATTGGTGTCCCAAGTACGTACTTTAATCAACCAAATTCGTCCAATAAAAATAAAAATCTCCAGATGCACCGCAATGTCTTCCAACCTGGACGGACCATCTGGACGACGATCTCATGAACACACGGATACCCTCATGGACGAGTTCAGTCCGAGAACACTGTGGGATGAATACGGCATTGACACCGATATTATTGTAAGTTCTTTATATGTGGCTCATAGTCCGCGGGCTCACTGCTTTGCTCAGCCCTTTACTTACGACTTTCCGCGTGCGGATATCCACGAACTTCTATCCTCCGACCTCCTGCATCAGGTCATCAAAGGAACATTCAAGGATCACCTCGTCTCGTGGGTGGGTGATTACCTTCATATTGTTCATACACCTGCCGAAGCAAACTCCATTTTGGATGAAATCGACCGGAGGTACGTGCGTTCCTACTTGCCCATTTCCGATATTCAGCGAGCCTCCAGAATCGCTGCCACTCCCCACTTCCCTTGTCTTCGGCGCTTCAAACACGGTCGTCGGTTTAAACAATGGACAGGTGATGATTCGAAGGCATTAATGAAGGTAACCTATTCTGGGATGTTCGTCAACGTGTACTAAAAATCACTCAGATTTACCTTCCTGCTGTCAAAGAATTTATACCGTCCGAGATGGTCAAGGCATTTAGCTCGTTTCTGGATTTTTGCTACCTCGTGCGGCGCCCGGACTTCACTGAACCCGGCTTGGATTCTGTCGAGGCTGCGATTCAGCGATTCCACGAGCATCGCGAAATCTTTCGCATTACTGGTGTACGCAGCGGTTTCTCACTGCCGCGCCAACATTCATTGGTCCATTACCGTCGCAATATTGAGCTATTCGGTGCTCCCGGCGGTCTTTGTTCCTCGATCACCGAGTCGAGGCATATCACTGCAGTCAAAAAGCCGTGGCGTCGTTCCAGCCGTTACAACGCTTTGGGTCAAATGCTATTGACTAATCAGCGGTTGGATAAGCTTGCCGCCGCGCGAGCTGATTTCGTTGAGCGCGAGATGCTTGATCCCACTCGGATGCCTCCTTCAGATTCCGACAAGCATCGGGACGCCGAGGACGATGATGGAGGAGAAGTAGATGATGGGCGAGTTGAAGGAAATGTGGTCCTCGCTCGCCGGCGTGGTACGTAGGTTGTTCTAAACCGATTCTTGCGCTGACATCTCGATGGCAGAAAGGGCATATCCCACCTCGCTCGAAGGTCTAGCAACCTATATTGAGGTTCCATCCTTCCCTCATCTCGTACGGGCTTTTCTACGCGATCAATTCGATTCCGATGCCGGCTCCGAGTCCTCCAGGTCCTCGACATCTGCCGAGTCAAACATAGATACTCCCTTTGACTCCCCTATATCGGTCTTCCACTCGGCCATCGCCACCTTCTATTCGCCAAGCGACCCTTCTGGAATTTGGGGAATGCGCCGCGAACGCATTCGCTCGACACCCTCTTGGCGCAAGACCGGCTCGCGTCGTGATTGCGCATTTGTCGTGGATGATCAGCACGCGGACGGTTTCCGTGCTATGAGTGTGGTGCGGGTCAAGCTTTTCTTTTCGTTTCAACATGATGGTGTGCATTATCCCTGTGCACTCGTGGAGTGGTACAAGAAAATTGGGCGGCGTCCGGACTCCGATACAGGGATGTGGATGGTGGAGCCCGAACTTCGGCGCACTCGGGCACACCAACCGTTGATGACGGTGGTCCATTTGGACTCATTTTTGCGGGGCGCACATCTTGTACCTGTGTATGGGCGTCGATACCTTCCATCCGGCTTCCGTAACACTTGGTCTCTCGACGTTTTCCAAGCCTTCTTCGTAAACAAGTACATAGATGCACATGCAAATGAAATTATTTTCTAGTTGCGGCGGTGCATCAGTAAAATATGGAATGAGTCCAACTGAGGGACGGCGGACCCATAAATATTATGGTAACTTCAGGAACATGGTGGGGTATGGATGTATGGAATGCTATGACGATCTGGCGCGAGCTGGAGCACAGCCACCTTCCAGACCGGCCAGATCGTGTCAGACAATCAGGCAAGCCAGACGCGAAACATTTTCCTGATGCGGTCTGTCACGAGCTAGGCCATCGTCGCCTGGGTGTCCTACTATCTACCCGCGGCGGCGGTGAACAATGGAACGTAAAGGTCCGCCATACTGTTTTCTCCTGGTGCCTTGTTTTAAATTAGTAAAATTACTGTTCCTGATTCACAGACCCCCACCTGCATCAAATTTCATCTATATTGGCGTTCTTGCGTGGTGCGGGCGCCGTCTCCCTCGGATGTCGAGTCGGGGGTAACAATCTCGCACAGATTTGCGCATGCTATGCGGATGGCCCCAATGAGATTTATTTCGCCAAACACGGCTTACGACTGGCGAGCGTAAGGCTAGATAGACGAACCGGTACGTCTTGCCGTGTTCTCTCCTTGTATGTGCTGGCTGACTTCTTGTCGACAGATGGCCTGTGTCCCTAGCGTTCCATACCATCTAGACGCTCGCATGCATATCCGCCTGTGTCGTGGGCGTGATGCACGATTGACAATTGACGAAACGACAGCGGGGCGTTGGATGGCGAAGACCAGACGCTGCGGATTCGCATTCGCATTATCCTCGGTCCCTTCCTTCCTCTCCCATCTTCTGCCCGTCGCACGCCCGTTATCTGTTTCTACCCGGCGCGTTTCTAGCGGTCCTCTTCGGAGCATCCGCCTTCCTCTCGCGAGGGTCCACATAGGCGCGCGGTAGAGTCGCTCCGACACCCCAGGTTCAATGGGCGTACCGTCTACATCGCCGACACACGTGGCGAGATCGATCGCTACTTTGCACACTACTCAACGGCCTCTCCATCGCGCACGCCATTCCATCCTTGACGGCCTACACCCCCTCGAGCTCGTCGAGCTCCACGGCTTCCTCGTCGAGCTCGCACGCCACCACCAACTTGAGCTCCAGCAGCACTGTGACCATCTTCGACTGTTCGACCCAGCCCGTCCAGCTCGACAGCTGCGTCGAGCAACCACGCTACTAGCAGCACCGCGACCCCATGCACCAGCTCAACAACTTCCTCCTCGAGCACCACAACTTCACAAGCAGCGGCGCGCCGACCGCTCAGACAGCGTCGTCCTCCGTGCCGCGCCGTACATGCGTGGCGTGTGTGTACGAGGCCCGTCGCCCCTCCCGCTCTCCGCGCTGGCTCCGCGCACGCGCCCTCCTCTCAGCGGCCGCGTCTCACCCGCGGCCGGCTTGCCACCACAAACAAAGCGGCGGTGCTTTGCTCTGCCCCCGAGGCTACATGCGGCAGGCGCCCCACGATCTCCAGCGCCCACGCGCTCCGCATTCTCTTCGCCAAACCCACCCCTCTTCACCTCACAGCCGAATGCGACTTGCAGTTTTCAGAGCCCGGCCGACCTTCCCTGATCGCTGGCCCGTTCCGCCACTCGATAAGATGATTACGGCGTAGATATGATACCAGATATTCGGCGCATCGAAGCATTGAAGGATTGCACGACGACAGTGCTAAGTTGTATCATTCCTCCGCCTTCGCCGCGAGTGCGGCCGTTCCCTTCACCCGCCGTGGTGATCCCGTCCCGCCGACATTTGCAGGCCAGCAAAGTTCATCGGTCGTCGTTGTCTGGGGGACCGGGGGCCTGCGAGGATGCTGGGAACACGGACTGACCCTGTCCGCAACACGGGCGTTCTTCTCGTGAGGAGAAGCAGGAGGAAAAGGCACGCAAGCGCAGGGGGCATCCGCTGTGTGGGGCCTTTTCGCACGCTCATGGGGCTCTCGATTCGGGAGGGACGCGCGCGCTGGGGGACGTGGGTTTCGACTTCACGCTCCCATGCGGCGCGGGCGCGGGCTTTTCCCTCTACTCTGCACCCCGCAGTGGACCTTCGACGCGGACTTGGACGGAAGAAACGGGCTTCGACTTGACGCACTCCTCGCACCCTTCGGCTTCCGCGCAGCAAGCTGGGACCCTGAGGAGTGTTGGGCGCCTTCGGGTTTGTGTGCGCTACCTAGGCGTTCTCCTTGCGCCGCGGGCGATGAGGGAGCGATACGGCATGCAGAGGGCGCGGAGCACTAGACACGTGCGGATGTCTTTTGCCGCGGAACGGACGAGCTCGGACGGAGCACAGCAAATTTGCACTTATTCCCAGCATCCCCGCAAGCTCCGCCAATTCCTGCACTGCTTCGCAACTGCGCACTGTGCAATCAGTCTCGATTCTGATACTCAAGGTCCCGAGGCGAGCCCGCGGAACGACAGCATCCATGACCTTTTTAGATGGCAAAATTCCCCGACCGCGGCGCAGCATAAGAAGCGCTCATATAACGTATAAAAGACCACCCAACGCCGCTTCATCCAGATTCCAGATACCTCCTCTGTCCCCAATATTTGGTGGTCCTTTGTCTCCCCGCCTGCGTTTTATTTTCCTCTGTGCTCAATCGGCTGCCGATTGCAACGTCCCGAGCGCCCACCTGTCCGCTGCTCCCCAATATCTTCTATGCCCTCAAGCCTTGCTTTCAATCGTCCCATGTTCAACCCGCTCTCTTTCTTCTGGCTTCCCGTGGCTCACCAGCCGTGTTGTTTTTCCCCGTGCTGGTGGACGGTGGAGATTGTCTCGTGCCGTCAATTCTCAAGCTCAAACTACTGTGTTCGGCCTGGTCTAATGCGATGCTTCCGACCGTCTCATGCTACCTAGTGTCAATTCCAGTCAGCTGGTTGCGATATTTTCGATGGACTGCTTTAGAATCCACTCTCCTCTTTGTTTGTGATACTGCAATGCCACTGATGCTATGTAATTCAATCCTTTTGGATCATCTCCGCCACGCTCCCCCTGCTATTTCGAAACCTACAGTTGAGTACATAGGAAGCGTGTATTGAAAGCTACTGGTCTCTTCGGTCTGCGGGAATTTAGCTCATCTTGCAAGATATTTTCACCTTACTACATTGTAATTGTTCGATTAACCGTTCCTTATCATCCGACGTGCCCCCAACTCGATCCGTCTTCATATACATTTTCGTCCCTCTTCTCAGTCTTCGCCGGCACTCAGTTGTCTTCTTTTCTGCCCCCTTTGCATCCGAGACAGCTCAGTTGGTTAAATCATGAACTGCGGACAAACTCCGGCGCAGCCTCCTCGCAGATCTCGATCACGACCGAATAGTACAGCTCCAAATTTCAAGTTCGGCACAATGTGCCAGTTCAACCGTTTTGGTGGAGGCCGTGCTGCTATGCATGCGCATTGCGCTAACTGTCATTTCAACCAACGGCGACCTACAGCGAAGCCTCATTGCCTGCGGCCGCGGACGCGGCCCATGTCAATCGTGATTTCTCCCTGATGAATAGGTAAGTGTTCCAAACTGAAGAACAGCAATGCCTCCTCCTATCACTACTTCCTTCATGTTTAATGCTCAAGAATCGCCTTAAAATCCATGTTTTCCGTCACCGGAGCGAAGTGGAGGCCTATCTTGTTTGCTTAATCAAAGCCTATCTCAACATATAAACCCGTTTAAGCACTACTCTCCTTCTCTGCCCAATGCCCTCCCTTCTCAGATGTTTAAACAAAGCACTGCTTAAACGGGATTATATGTTAAGATACTCATTGTTTAAGCAAACTTCATATGGTTACTGGTGCTGTTCACTCGGAGGAATGCGCTGCCCTTCTGCACAGGGATTTTGATTTATCACAGGTAACAGCACAGTTCACATCGCACTTGGGTAACTTGGCGAGGCTAATTTAGCATTACTACAATAAACCGTCGGTCGAGCTTCGCAGTTGAGGTTTTGTTTTGTAAATGAAAGGATTGGTTTTCGGTAGGGTGGAGATAGGTTGTTAAGAAACTTAGAGTGAAAGCGAGGACAAGATACTAATTTAAAGATGTCTTATTGCTAAAGTACTACAGGCTTTTATACCTACAAAGAGAAATAATAATTATCCTCTTTATAAAATTATGCCTGTCTGTCTGTCTGAAGGTTTTTACACTCCGACGCTTCTTTTGTTCACGCCTCGCTGATTCCTCAATGCGGCACGATCCACGGAGCCGGCTCCCGGCACAGATCGCTTCGGGCCTAAATCGGAACACGCGTCGCCGCTGTCGAAGAATAGGCTTGTCCCCTCGTAGACAAGAAGGAGGGCTGGGCGTGGGACAAAAACGTCCCCCGCGGGGTCAAGAAGGAAGCTGTAGCGGTAGAACAATCAGGGCAGTAATAAAACAGGGAAACTCAGAGGCTCAATGTTGGAGAAATGCTCAAGTGCTCATTGCTCAGAGATGAAAGTGAGTGGATTGCTCGTGGTGGTAAGAGGGAGAGAAGGGAGGTACGTAACATAGAAACCGGCCGAAACATGTAAATATACGTATAGTGTCCGTTCTAAACCCCGCCGCTCAAGTCCCACCTCTGCTCCCTGAATACCGAGGGATGCGCAAAGACGGATAGGGAGAGATATGCTGCCCCGTTCAGCGCCGGATGTGGGTGCCCAAGCCACTCCGAACTCGATCCCCGGCGCGACCCGAGCAAACAGCGGCTTCAGCAAGAATCTTCGCATAAGGATTGCTACTGTGGCTAGAATGTAAGTGAACAGTGAGAGTGTAGGAGATCGAGGGAAATAGGTAGAATGTGAGATGGAAATACTGTACTGGGTATAATGTCTATTTGAGCTTGTTTCGGTGCTAACCGGTGCGATGTTGAGTACTGTGGATAAAATATACTGTACTTTTTCAATCAATTCGACAGTCACGGGTCACGGCCCCCCTGCCGGTGTCGAAATATGGCAGGGGGTCACGGGTCACGGAGGGGTCTGTCGGATAGAATTTTGGTCACGGCCGGCCCAAATCGCGCTCAGCGACGCAAAAAAGGCAAAATTGTGCGGTCCGGTGTCGAAATTTTGGCGGGTGTCACGGTGGGTTCCCAGCATTGCCGAATTGTCGAACTGGTATTTTTGGTCACGGGTCGCACCCCCTGTCGAATTGATCGAAAAAGTACAGTAGGTTGGCTTGAGGTTGGCGGTGAAAGTCAAGGAATATCTGAGGTTGAGTCGCACAAACTAAGTAGGTGGTGAAAGGGTTGTGAAATCGGGTTCGGAGGTGGAATATGAACAACAGGTGTGTTAAAGAACCGGTGCAGAATCTTGACGTGTTGTGGTATCTTGTTTACTGTATTATTTCGTTCAATTCGACACGGACCCCGACTTTCTGAGGCCAAAAAAAATCCGATAAATCGAGAAAAATTTATTGCCGCAATAAAAAAAGGACCGCGTGACGCGTGACTGTCGAATTGAACGAAAAAATACAGTCGTCGGCACGTGAACCCGGCCCGAAGCCCGAAGGCGACGGGCTGGGCAAGTCAAGAGGTGTTTGATCTCCTTATCGTGGATATATTCCCACGGGGGACCTACCCCCCAAATAAGGCAAGTCTGAGTCAGCGGCTCGCTCGGCCATCAGTCTGCCAAACACCTGCAATCGACCACGACACCCGACGCGTCCAGCGCGTCCCATTCACCCGTTCAGCGCGTTTCGGCGCCAATCCGCAGCACCAACGATGGAGGGCTAGGATTATCCGGCTTGGAGTCGGCCGGCAGTATTGTCGTGTTGATCCTGTTGATCCCGTTGTTGCCGAAGCCTGTTCCGTGGTCGATCAGTGGCGCTCACGTGTACAGATCAACTTCCACGATCCAGAGATCGCTCACCCCTTGGGGCAAGTCGCACTTCCACACCGCTCCCCAAAATCGCCCTCCATCACTTCTCCGTCTGATATACTCACAAGTAGCCGCAGATTCCCTGGTGAATGGCCGGCCACAGTGGCTTACCTGTGAATATCAACTCAGCTCAGCTCAACTAAGTGCGCGGTAAAGACTGATGTGTTAACCTTGAATATTGATCCAACTCCAATCAAGTGCTCAGTAAAAGAATGCGAACATTTCAAAACAAAACAGCCAATTGAAAATCAACTTCACAAAAGAGGATGGGAGGCCGCGAAGCGGCCGACGAGCCTCTTGTTACTAATAGTGCTGGCCAAAAATATAATATGGTTGAATATATTTTGAATATATTCAGTTGAATATGGATATAATACAGCTCTCATCCTCTCCTCAAAATATGAATACAAGTGAATATGAATACAATAAAATATGAATATAATACGATACGCGCTGAGGATATTCAGATATATCCAAATATGCAAAAGTGCTCCTACTGCCGGCCCTTTGCCATCTGAAAATATCCCCTGGCACACTTCGGAGCATTCGATCTCAGTGCGGTACTTTAAAGCTAGACCGGTAACCAGTCTCTCGTATGAACTGGAAAACATTCATAGAGAGACCGGTTGATCTGAGTGAATTGGCATTAGGCGTGATCAAATCATGTGCTGGTCGTTGAAGAGCAGTAATCCACCCAACAGGCAAATAACACACAATTCTGAGTCGTAAAAATGATAGATGATAGGTATTCTTACTCCCTGGGAGCAATCAATATTTTTTTATGCAAGTCTCTCGAGGTGAAGCGGTCAAATTGACAAATTTGCATAAAACCATGTATGTTGGCTCAAGGTGCACCCATGATGTTTTTCTGAGGGTCCTGCTGGGTTTATAATCACCGTAAATACCTTCTCAATTTTTTCTATGGATGTACGGGCCCCAGAATCACGGTTGTTGACCAAGTCGTGTAATGCACGTGACGAAAGCGTGATTTGATCGCGCATAATGCCAATTCAAACTCAGATCGACCGGTTTCTCTATCAATGTTTTCCACTTCATACAAGAGACTGTTTACCGGTCTACTTGCAATCCGGATCTGATTTATATGCAGGCATCGGCTCGGTCATGGCTCTGATGAAGGAGTTTGATTGCATCATAATATTGTGATGTTGATGTTGAAATCCTCTCAGGACTGAGTTTAAGGAGTTATTTGACCCAATTCTCATCTGGAGATTCACTTGACACATTAACATTCATTTGGAAGCTCTACCCCTGCCTTTTGTTCCTTCTGGAAGACAATTTCTTTCACTCAGTCAAACCGCAGAATATATCCAAATATATTCAAAATATATTCATATTCACCCTTCTGAATATGAATATGATACGATACAAATATGATACGGCCCATCAGCAATGAATATAATATGAATATGAATACGATACACCAAATGGCGTATTTATATCATATTTGGCCAGCACTAGTTACTAAGTAAAATGAACAAATGAATAAGCCCGGGGGCTGAACTCCCGGAGGGCGATGCCTAGTCGCATCGCCATTACTGGCTACGGTAATGGTTGAACCGGTAATTCCCAACATAGGTCAAATTCAACGATCCTCGCAAAAACAAACGATCTGAGTCTCAGACTGCGTCGGAGCACTCGCGCTACCATATGTGAGCATACACTGCATAAAATCGAATAATTATTTCGCCTCATTCTCAGCAAGCTCAGCATATCCAAAAATCTTTGCAAACAGTTTACACATAAATCATATCAGCCTTCTATTGGCACGTTAACTCTACGATCTCTTTGACGAAAGTGACCAATAACGCCCCTAAGACCACTGATCCGGATCCGCATCGGCAAATGTGGTTCCCATCGCAATCTGGTCATACCACACCTGCCTGAACGGTTGGGTCCCCAGCATGCCCCCATCGTCATGCCATCCGTTAGCATAAAGCCCAACGCGGAACTCGAACTCATCGGTCTGTGCGATGGTCGTGGCAATGTTGTACTTCTCCAACACCTTCACCCCGTCAAGCCAAAGCTTGTAGTACCCGGTGCCGTCATTCTGCCAGTTGGCCTGGGTGACAACCTTGTGCCAAACGCCGGCAGAGACGGTGGCCAGGTTCTTGAACTCGGTCGTCACCTGACTGCAGACGGAACCCGTTTTCACACGGCTGGCCAGCTGGTCGCCGATGATCCACACCATACTGGAGGGCATCCAGTCGTCGCAGCCGGTATAGGTGAAATCAGCTATAAACTGAGCTAGATTGTAGCTTTGGGCCGGCGAAAACTGCCAATCCTGCGACAACCGGAAGGCGAAGCCGTAGAAGCCCTGCTCGCCGAGGTGGTACCCCTGGGTATGGTGCAACTCGGAGTGGTACCGGCCGGTGTAGGACGCGTCGTACGTCTGCGTCACCTTGATGGCGGTACCGCCGGTGCCGTAGACGACGTTGGTCACTTGTTGCGCCGTGCCTTCATGCTCTGTTTGAATAGAGTCCCAGCCTGCCGGGGTGGTACCCGTGTTGGCGAAGGTTTGCGTGGCTGAGGCCGTGGCGGAGAGGGTGACAAGGACGCCAATGAGGATGGGTGTGAGCTGCATGATGTGGACTGGTTGGTTGGGGCTCTTTCCACACGAAGAAGAAAGTCAAAGATTGCTGCTGAGTGCAAGGGGTTTAAATGAGCTGAGGGGAGAACATTAATACCTCTTATGTCCGAGTCTCGGAGACATAGCCAACTCATTTAGAGCCCGCGCGAAGGTAGCACATGCTGCAGATCTCGGGCATCATATCTTTTAACCGGGTCTGGTGACGGCGTCCTGGAATTATCCTGATGAGAAAGCCGGTCTCAGGGAATCCCCACGCCTCAGAGGAATTTTGGAAGATACCCCTGGCCTGCGATGTCGGACCTTGAATATTTGATGTGTTCCGGCCGGCATCTCCTTCACCAAACCTTTCCGTCGGGGGCAACTTGCAGGCCGCAACAGATTTGCATCCCTTCAAAGATAACTGGGACCAAGCCAGGGGATATAAGTTGTCCCACAAGCTTACGCCCGAGTGTTATTAGTATGAATTGAGACAAGACAGGTGTGGCACAACGGGCGGCAATCTGAAGGGTTTTACTGAGAACCCGGCTGCCTGATACTGATACTTGCGGGCTTCCCAGAGAAGCCCAGTTTCTCATTAAAATAAGCCCCCGTCCCAAGGACGAAGGCTGGGCCTTCGAACGGCAAAATTTGAACCTCCAAAGCCACTGGTCGTACAAGTACGAGGCCTTCAATCTCGTAATATCGCTGGGGCCAAGGACCGAGCACGGGGCACCAATGTCGGAAAAATCGATTTTGCCTTATCAGGGGCTGACGAGACCTGACGGGCTTGTAAGGCCTGATCAGACCGTGTCAGGTCAAATGATCAAGCATATCAGGGCCGGTCAGGCTCTGTCAGATCCCCCCTCCCAAGAATGAAAAAAAAAAGAACCCAAGTGTTGTCAATAACCTTTCGATGTGACTACGGCACCCAGATGCATCAAAACAATGAAACCGCAAAGTCAAACGGGCTTAATTGAGACGGTACAAGGGTAAACCGGTGGGCCGAACAAGGTACAAAACTCGATTGGTGCCCTTCCAACGTGAACCAGCTCTGCTGAGGATAATTTCGTAGTCTTTAGGATACATAAATTAAATATCATCCATAGCATTAAATCGTAGAGAATGCCTGGAAGATGCCCGTTCAGAGCACTGAATAACTGAAAGTTATGTAAGAATAGTCAGAACCTTTTGCGAAAAGTCACAAAAATGCCCTTATCAGGCCCGTCAGCCTGATCAGGTTCGTCAGGCTGACAAGTCCTTTTCCGGGGGTTTTTGAACCTTATAAGTGTCATCCAGACCTGATGGCCTGATTTGACCTTATACACCCATGTTCGGCCTTATTTGGTGTTTTCGATTTTTCCGACAAAGGGCTCTCCAATGTCACGGAATCAGAGTTCAGTGAGTTAACGGATGGTGTGATTCTCGTAGATACGGTGTAGATGGAGTCGTAGTTCCATTGGTCCAATTAGATCTCGGTCCGACAAAATCCCGCTGCAAGGCTGGCGATGAGCGTAGAAAATTGAGCGCTTGTAGAGTGACAATCGGATCCAGAGTAAGAAGCTCGATATCCATAGCCTCAAGAAGCATGGATGGCGGAGGGCCATTCTGATGTTTTCTAAGTTGGACTCACGGCACAGAGCGCGTCAGTTGGAGGTTGCAGACGATGTGAATGAGGCAGGTGATACAGCCGTTTTGAAAACAATATACGAGTTTTGATCGAGTGGTGTTCCTCGATCTTTGCTTACATCTGTTTGCAGCCGCGTCGGCTCCACCACCGCTCACCAGCGGCTCTGAGTAAAATCTCACTGTTTGCGTTCGGAATTCCTCTACAATATATCACTACTGCAGAACACTGTAATACATTTTTTCCCTGATTTTACCACGGGCGTTGAAGTAGACAAACATGGTCCGGACGTGGATGCCGAGATGTGGAGCGCCGGCCCCACCACTAAATGTGTCGACAGAGGTAAACAAAGATCGAACAGCACCATTCATCAAAACCCGTATACAGCCGTTTTCATAAAAGTGTACGGGTTTTGATCGGGTGGTGCTCCTCGATTTTTGCTTACATCTGTTTGACAGCGAGTCTCCCTGCCCCAGTTTTATGATGTCACTTTTGTGCGCTCGCTCCACAATTGGCTTGAATCCCGCCTGAATCTATGCGACCGATCTCCAGCAGTGACCTAGCAAGACACTCAGGGGCACTCAGAGAGATGTTCCAAAAGACTCAAAGCAAGCAAACAGTGTTTTTGTACCAGAACGACTTTGTACCAGAACGACTGTGTCCAGCTGATGGGAGTAGCAAATGTATGACGAATTGTGGAGCAAAAGCAGATGCAGCGTCAAACAACTGTAAGCACAAATCGAATAGCACCACCCGATCAAAACCCGTACACTTTTATGAAAACGGCTGTAAGCAAAGAAACCGGAACACAGATTGGGAGTCCACCTAAAGTCCGGCTCGGCTCGGGGATTATTCTGATCAATGCTGTAGACGATGTGCTGTCGGAGTATCGCAACGAAGTTTTGTAATTCCGCCTCTTTTGGCGCTAGAGAAGAGAGGCATGTAGCAGATGTGGTCCGTTTAATATGACCTGGCTCAGTGCGTGTCAGCGGGGACTAATCGGGTCAACCATCGGGAAAAATTGGTCATTTCAAGGGCTGTAATTTGCCGAAAACGGCCTCAAATTGGCCAGGGCTTGCCGCTCGGCATGATCGGTTTTAATCAGTCTCCCGACCGATTTGCCATCACCCTGGGTTGCCCTTGCTGCCGGAACCGTTCCGACATAGCCCACTTAGTGTACACCTGCTTTGCCCACCGCCCAGCTGTCGGAAGTGTTCCGACTCACTAGTGCAGCTGCAGCACCAGGCTTTTCCATCACCACTACTCTGGAATTTTGATATCCTGTTCATTCATTCCTTTTCAGGTTTTTCTGACCCTTTCCTGTACATTATCCAGGGCTGCAAAGTCAACCAAAAAAAAAGAGTTGGTGTAGCATTAGGCAGGGGAGACGGTATCGGAACCATTCCGACTCACTGGTGCAGCGGCAGCACCAGGCTTTCCCAGCACCACTGCGCTGAATTTTCTACATTCTGTTCATTCAGATTTTTCTGACCCTTTCTTATACATTATTCAGGGCTGCAAAGTCAACGAAAAAAAAGAGTTGGTATAGCATCAAGGGGACACAGTGTCGGAATCATTCCGACTCACTGGTGCAGCAGCACTGGCAGCACCTGTGCCATTTCTTTTGTCCACTTAGTGTACACCCGCTACACCTGCTTTGCCCACTGCCCGGCTGTCGGAAGCATTCCGAAAACTCCCCCTGTAGCCGTCATCCACATGTGGCTTGCCCACCACCCCTGCTGTAGGAAGCATTCCGACGACTCCGCCTGTAGCCTGCATCTACATCTGGCTTGCCCACCACACCTGCTGTCGGAAGTGTTTCAATGACTCCGCCTCTAGCCCACATCTACATCTGTCTTGCCCATCGCCCCTGCTGTCAGAATCATTCCGACATAGCCCACATTTACATCTGCTTTATTCACCACCCGTCTAGTCTAGTGGTAGGCATTGTATCCACTGGTACACCTCGTTTCAGGAGTCTGTTCAATTCCACGAAGGCCTGAAGTTGTCTCTTTCTCATTTGAATTGTATACATGTAAGTATATACTCATTCCACATCAGTGGGTTGAGTGGGTTGGAGAGTATGGCAGGCAAAAGTCTTTGTGATTGGGTATTAGAGAGCTCGCCTATATGTCCTTTCTGAGTGCGTCGGATGGAGGGGTAGTCATGAACGCTGGCATGGTGGATGGTCCATGGTGAGCGGTCAGAATTGTGCTGACAGTTATGCCAACAATAGTTAAAATAGTGATTGGAAGGGAGGACTAACCCAAACACCAGACTAGGGGGCAGGGAGTGACCCTAGGGTCTGTTGTGTTTTTTCTCCTTAATAACCCTAACTCAGTGGTGCACCGCCTCCGCCCTCGAAGGACAATGGCAAGGGCACGGTCGGGGACGCGTACGCCGAGCTCGAAGGCGAGGACGGCGTCGTCGACGTGGGCGGAGAGGTCGAGATCGAGGACTACTGGATCGAGCCCATCACACCGCCTGCGCCTGCGCCTGTCGTGAAGAAGAGATCCAAGGGGAAGGGGAAGAGCAAGAACAAGAAGGCAGTACCCATGCCCAGTGTGCACTACCCTTTCCCCATGTCGGCGGAGGATGGGGGTGGGGTGGGGACACCCAGCTCGCCGAGGGAGCGGGAGAGGGAGAAGGAGAGGGAGAGAGAGCGGATGGTTACGGTGTCACTGCGGGCGGTGAGGCTGAACACGGCTGCGAATGTGGGTGGGCAGTGGATGCAGAGCGGGGGTGTGCGGGGCATTGTTAGAGAGGACTCGTGAGAGCGCGCCTCCTCCCGCTACTTTCCGTCCTGTCCGTGGTTTTCTGTTATTCAATCCGTCTTTCTTTCGCGTCCCCTTATTTCCATTACTTTACTCAATCTCGATTACATCTATATTCCAATGTCTCTTCTCAGTCGTGTATATCTTTGTCTACATAGTCTTTCGTGACCTGTATCTACTCCTGGTAACCGTGCATTTTACATATTCGATACCCCGCAATCATCTATCTCATATTATGTCTCATGTCTTGTCAAATCTCAATGTGATACTGTCTGTATCCCCCCTCTCATTCTGGTTTTGCTAATGGGAAGCAGATTGGCCGCGATTACTTCGCAAATCGCAATACATCGCGGGGCCGTACTCCTAGGGTTAGGGTTATTAGAGGGGGGGGGGGGGGAGGTTGCTAGGGTAGGGAAAACCCTAACCCTAGGAGTAGGGAGGAGGCTTCAAGGCAGAAGGCTGGGATTGGCAAGTCCAGAGGGTGCACTGACAGTGTGCTATAACAGCAGCTGCCACCAACTGGTCAGGGACATCTTTGCATGCAGGAGGTGGTATCAGCGACCTTAATTAGCACAATCCCAGAATGTGGCACCAGATTCTGGGATGAGGCAGATAGATCGAAATGAATCGCATTGCATTCCACCGGACTTCGGTAAAAATCACTGGAAAATCCAGTGGAATTCACCGAGGTACGGCAGAATTGAATGGATAATTCCACTGAGACACGCTGAATTTTAATGCAATCCATTGAAATCCAGGCATGCTCCTCTTCAGAGTCATAAGAGCATCAAGGGATGAACTAAAGACATCCTGTAAAATACTAGGCTATTCACTGCGAGCTTTCGCCTATTTGACTTGCGAGGCTCCTCCTAGGCCTGGGCATTGTATGCAAATACTATTGCCAAAACCACTGTGTCTATCGCTCAGGATCCCCTAAAGAGCCCTAGAGTCAAAGCTACACAGACAAATGTGAGTGGCTCACTTATAATTTTCGGGCATGAGCAAAATACAGTGGAGATACGGTGAACATCGATGGATTCCTAGCCGTCGGATTTCACATTCAAATTTTGGATACCAGTGGCCAGGGAATAGCGGTCACTGGCTACATAGATATGATCATCGGCGATCACACACCCACCGATGGTAGCCGGTGTTCACCGACGTCATTTGTTGGTCCAGGCATATAACTCGTTCGGAAGGGGAACACGGTGATTGGACGGCCCGGACCGATTGGGCGTTTAGCCAAGGGCGGCGCTCGCGGTGTGAAACAAAGACTCATTATAGCAGCGGCAGGTACTGTTGGAGGTGTGTGCTTCGTCTAAGCATTCTGTGCTTGTGATATGAGGAAAATGAATGTATTCGGTTCCCCCTGGAGAAGAAACACTGTGAGTCTGAGTTGTTTTGGGTGGGGAGTGCTAGACTGAATCTCCCCCAGCCCAAACATTCACTACGTTCCACAGCCTCCTAAACTTGGGGGTGATGGCCGCAGCATTGCCCGGTAAACTCGCACTTATGTACTTTCCCCCCCCCTTTTCCTGGGCATCTGGAAAGATGAGTTATTATTCCCTGCCCACTTTGAAGGGTCGTCCGCAGTTCTTATCCGACACCTGATATCCTGTATCAAAGTCCCAGTGATGTTCAGGATCCATTTGAGCGCCTTGCTGCCCCACCGATCCCTTTGACCTGAAAGAATCACACATCGTCGGAACAGCAACATGTCGTAGTAAGTTACAATTCCGGCCCACCGAAAGCCATCATGCGGTGTGGTCAATGGTTTTGTTTCTCCCATCCCCAGCCTACATGTTGTTGCGGTGTAAATTCAGTGCCTTGCTGCCCCCATTACTCCGTTTGCCGTTGATAAATTGTAGCACCTTAGGAACGTGGATGAGCTGTAGTGATAATTGTTTCTGCATGGGAGAGAACCTGCATCAATGTCTTTCGCAATTTTTGGTTGTCCATCACCAACGGATACGTGCGTCGGAAAATTCCGTGATAATGCACGGCACGTCGGCACAAATGGCCGTCTTCTCATCGCCATTATCACCAATCAAATTTCCCGCTTGTTCCCATATGATTCAATGGATTCATTCATTTTCGAACTCATTTTATTGATTTCTTGGTCACTTTTGAGGAATTGGAATAATAATAGGCCCTAAGGCACGAGAATTGCATCGGCCTGATCCGGCCATCAACCTCGTGCCGAGGGCACCAATGCATGACCCGCGGCCCCCCCAAAAAAGGGTCTGCACGGGTCTCCCGCGTATTATTTGACCCCAGGAGAAAGCGAGTTCCGCTGTTCGACCTCGGCTTTCGACCTCGGCTTTCACGATATTCCTCGGCATCAACTCCTGATTCATCGATCATTTGCTTTGATGTTAAACTATCTCCTGCTTCAAACTGCCATGTCACCAGAGAATCTAGCTCTCAATCTAGCATTTAGCAGCAAGAGAAGATTGATTCAAATCATATCTGCCAATGTATGTCTTGCTCAATGCTCCTCCTACCTCGTCGATTCCGTTCAGCCCTCCTGTGCAGAATGTAAATGGTAATTCTCACCGGGACTAAAAGACAGCAAAACTCATCTTTGAACTAGGCTAAAAGCTTAAATGCGACAAGAGTGTACCTTGCAAATCTTGTGGCAAGTCCGGGTGCCCTTGTGTCTGCTCACCAAATGTCATGATTCGGCTTTTCAGATCACGAAGCCAGATCAAACTGCGATCACGGGAGCCCGTTAACCCGCGATCACATCCCTATCTGTTTCATTTTAACTCCTTTCTGGTTTCAACTAAACCCCTTTATGTTACACATAGGGTATATTACAATTGGACTCCTACATACAGTAGTATATAAACCCCAGGTAGAATCCCCTGTACTTTAGATTCTACCTTGTCTATTCACCGGCCTTGCTTTGGCCTGTTCTTGACCTGTGTTCAGCCTAAGCTTTCTCTGCTTTCGCTATCTCGTTGACTCGGGTTTCCCTCTCCACTTCGTTCTGCTGGCAAACCCTTGTCTCCTATTTGAACTCCTGTCTCGGACCTTTCTCGAATTCCGTCGACAGAGCCTAGTGTGGTGGGTTGTAGGGTTGTGAAGGACTAGCCTACGGGATAACGCTGGTATCAAGACTCTCAGTGGCATGGACACGGAGTCTTGATCGCGTTCAGGGTTAGAGGGAGACAACCACCACCACGGCAACTATTCCTACGTCTCTCTGCATTAGAGCGTAGAGTCCGAAGGAGCCTCTGTCGGATATCCCTGGATCCTCCCTCCCGTTCGCTGGTCTATGAGCAACCCATGTGTGTCATTTCATAATCCCGCTGGTAATCCCATCGGGATATGCCCCACATTGGTTCGATTATCCCGGGCCGTCAGGACTACTTCAACCACAGTCTAACCTCTGGTTGAACTACTCCTGAGAGCAGTCCTTGGTTGTCGGCTGTTCGTATGTTCACCACGAATGGCCAGTTCCTCTCAACACCTGGGCTAGGACTTGCGGTTCTGTTGTGCTTGGTCGCAGACAGGTTGACCCAAGGACCGTCGTTGACACCAAAGCTCCATAGTTCCAGTGAAACCTGCTCACCCTGTAAACCTCTAAGCCGTGATTGTCAAATTATTTTACCTGAATGTGCCTAGAGACCTACCTCCCAACAGGTCGCAACAACAGCACGGCCTCGTCTACACTTTGACACCATTTCCTGGGCACATTTCCTCGCAGACTTGCAGTTCCTGTGGTCCACGGAGTGCACAGATCTTCTCTCCGAGGACTACTGGCCTCTCCTGCCAAGTACACATAATGCAGGATGTACGACAGTCATGTGCAATTAGTTAAGCCGAACCCCTTGTGCCTACTGATTCACTGACTTCATTTTTCTCTTAGCACAGTGCTGATGTATATCCACAACAAACAACGTGGGAGAGCCCGGAAACCGGACTATACTTCTACTTCTCGTGCAATGTCCTGGCTCTCGCCTGGTCGATGTGCCTCTGGCCGGGATCGTCAGGGGCAACATCGAGAATTCAATGGGCCATCCAGAGCTATTTTCACGATGGTGTCCAGTCCGGCAGAGTCGTAAGTGGTCATTGCAATCCATCCTCCGCAGCTGGACGCAACGTTGCGTCTTCAATGCTGCTATTTGTAACATCGGACCACACAACATGTACATGACCAATAAGGTACTCTTTGACACTAGATCGTTGGTGCCATCCAAGTAATATCACAACTTAACACCCACATGCAATTTGCGCCTCAGGCGATCCTTGAACTGTTCGCAGCCGTGGGTCTGTTTGAAAGAGGAGCCGTGGCCCCGAAGTGCCTTGGTGTGTGCCCTTGGAAAACACACACCGTGATCCCTGAATTCACTGCCTACCAGACCGTGTAAATATTGACTTCAAATGGAGTGACATAATAAAACCTTAAAAAAGTCCGCATATGTACAGCATATTCCAGGTTTCTTCTTCCGAGAGCGTGCGCTGAAGAAGAGTGAAGAAAAAGTCGAAAATTCCTGCTATCTTTAGTAGTGGGTTTTGTGGTGCTTATGGATGCACTTTTTTCTACAACGTTGGCGGGGTTTCAGACACCTTCCTCTTCGAGTGAAAACTGTTTGTACTTCATTGGCTTTTGCCCTTATAAGGAGAAAATGTTGCATCTGTTTACACCCCTTTCCGTTCACATCATCCCTTGATCGATTTGCATCATCTCCGTCCGCTCACCCCTTGATCCGCTATATAACTGCACTGCTCCCTCGATCCTCTTCATTCCAAATGGCCCTTCTTATCAGTGATGACAATGTCTACTCCCTCGCTTTTGCTAGCATATCTCCTGCATTCGCATCCCGTCTTGGGCCTGCTCCCCGCCATTCAGCCTACTTGTTCACTACATCTGTTGGGAACTTCGGGCCCTTCTCGTTCTCTGCTCAGTGCTCTGTGTCGTCTTTCGACCCATACGACATTGTCCTCGGTCTCGATTGGGCTGCCTATTTTTGCAACTCCCTTCTGCACTCGGGTCTCCGGCTTGGCGCCCGCTTTGATTCTTGGGCTTTCTTCTCGTCTTGTATGGTCAATTCCTTTACTCCTTTTTGTCTCTGAATTGTCCGTGGCTTGCCGCTACCTCAGACATTCCTCCCCGCAATCCCGGTGCATGCATTCTATTCGTTGTCCCCGATCCTGGCTTAACCTTTATCGATTGCAAAGCCCCACATCTTTTCCACGCTTCTGGCTCATACACAGTCACTGGCCCACACACGGCCACTGGTATGTTTTTTTCTGTCTAATTTTGGGGTGGGTCGTCACTTACCCACTTCATCAAGATGTTCTGTCTGCCGATTCTTCCTCGGCTTCGCCGGTTGGGGGTAAGCACACTGTCCCTTGCCCATCAATTATTGCCTGACCACCTACTTGATTCTGCAGAATTTTTGGTTGTCCTTGGAAACATGCCGGCCCCTCCTCCTGCAGCTCGAGATCCATCTTCTCATTGCATGTTTGTCTTCTTTCCCGCTAATCTTGCTCTCTAATGATTTTCGCAGCTCCACGCCCCATTTTTAATGAAACTGAAACTGAAGCTGAAAATAAAACCTTGAAAATTAAAAACCTGAATCATACCCCCCGTGATCATTATACCATCATCTTTTCATCTATGCCTTCACATTATCGATCCACATCTTCCTTATCTCGCATTGATCAACCCGTCCCCCGTCCTCTCGTCTTCCTGCCCCCGTGATACCCGGGCGATTATCGACATTCCAGCCGTCGAACTGCTATCAACTTCTCTTCTTTCCCCTTGTCCGGAGTTGAACGTGTTCACTGTGAGCGCAGATTCGCTTTTTGCCATGCTTAAATCTCACCATGTAAGTTATGATCGCAGTTTGCCCTTGACTTCTGCCTGCCACGCCATTCTGAGCCACTTTTTTTCCGGTGCTTGGGTGTCTACATGCGTGGAAACTTATGTGTCGCAAAACTGTTCCTGCCAGTCTTTTGCTGTGGCATTTGAATTCTCGCACCATATGTCTTTCTCGGCTCTCAGCATTATCTTATCCGGATCTGACTCAACCCTCCCGGATTTCGCAGTCCAGCTCGTTGGCCAGTGTTGCAACCATCAGTCTATGAATCTCGATTGCGTACATTGTCTACACTATCCGACCGCTGCAACACTCTTTCTTCAGCTCATTCTAACCGCAATCCGTCAGTCTCTGTGTTTAACGACCTTGAGAACTTGCCTCGTGGATCACTCCTTACCCTTGTACTCTCTCATGGTTTGAAATTGATCCTCATCGTGCTACTCGCGACAGTCTGAAGAATGAAATTGCACGCCATCTCAGTAATGGACACTGTCTGCACCGCGAGGGTCTCTCCTCTCACTTGTCCTGTGCTTCCATCGTATCTCAATTTGATTCTGGCCGACTAGATGAAACATGTGATGATCCGTCTACTGCTCGGCAAATCAACATCTTGCGCCGAATATCTCCCCTTCTGAATCTGAAGCCTTTACGGCGCCTCCTGGAGCTACACGATGTCTCCTACGTGGAGTCGGATAAGTCTAAAAAACTACGTTCACGACTCAAGGCTTACCTCAAACGGCTCATGATGGGGAAACGGCCGGACGGATCTCTCGTAGAAGGTTCGGCAAAGAAGGAAAGAGCTCGCGAGAGTGCCCGGTTACGTGCAGAATGACCTCAGCTGGTCCCTGAATCCTTGAAACACCGCTTGCTTGACAATTTTGGCCTGCGTATATCACACGATAAACTAGCCACCTTTACCTGTGGCAGTTGCTCCGACTCATGTTCTACGGCAGTCAGAGCCACAATCAAAATGGCGGAGTTTATTTTCGGTTTGCTGCGACGTCCTGACCATATTGCAGATAAACCTAAGAATGAGGACGGTTATGGTTTGGATATTCTCATTGCTTTACTTATTTGCAAACACATTCAGCTGTTTATTGTGACCTCCCAGATTCTCCTCCATGTGCGAGCTTCCGAGTCGTCTCTCGTTAGTATTATTTGTCGGGCCAATTCGGGGGCTGCCTCCTCGTTATTGTCCTGGACCCTTCCTGCTTCGTGTTTTTCTGTTTTTCTGTACCATATGTCCAATTTATGCCTCCCCCCTTTGTTTCATGTACTATTCAAGTTCAATTTATGCTCTAAACACTTGACTTCAGTTGCAAAACACTTGACTTTGGTTGCAAAAACACGGACTGACAATAAAGGAAGAAGAAAGATAGCGGGCACTGCCGCAAAGCGGGCTACTCAAATTATTTAAATTGCCTAAAGAGCGGTTCGAACCCATCCTACAAAGAGGCGTCAGATTACTCAAACAAAACACAGCCACTATTAAGCCACAAGATTTGAAGAGAATTTAGAGCAAAGCCACTATGTGTACTTCATCACTGCCACTAAAATTCATAGCACAGCCACTAAATCCGTTACACGCTCAAACGGGGGACATTTTTCAACTAGCGTGCAAAAAGCTCATATCGATTGATCAAAAATGATTACATAAGTACTTGTAACTCAGCATGAGTAAGGCCCATCTAGACATAGCTCAACAGAGGTCTGTGTTTAGCTGTGTAGTGAGGGTCTGTCTAGCTCTTTCTAGCTGTCTAGCTGCGGTTAGCTCCGTCTAGTTCAGTCTAGGTCAGTCTAGGTCAGTCTAGTCGTACCTCATCAACTACACAGATGTAAGTATCCACGATTTGAGGGAAAGGGCTCAGCCAGGCATTCCATTCACACTCGTGGCTGCCTCTAGCTTTCATTTCATGAGCGATCACACATCATGTGACATCAACAAGGTTCGATCTAGTACTCGGCGATGAAAGCTTAAAGCTGATATTTCAAAAATAGTTTGATTCCGACAGCGACCGGTGACTTCAGACAGCGGAATGCCCACTGAGGCTTTAATCTGCACCAGAACCGTGTCAAAGAGGTCTGCGGAGGTCAGTGGAGGTCTGGCTAGGTGTCGAAACTGGTCCTACTCAGCTAAACTCGGGTAAACAGAGACAGACAGAGTCTGTCTGGCTGATCCATCGTTGCCAAACTTGGACCGCCATCAGCTAAACACAGAATCCGGTTTCATCCGTCTAGTGGACTAAAAATGATCTGTTGGGTAAGCCAACATTGCTAGACAGACCTAGCCTGACCTGAGTTTAGGGGGCTGCGGAACGTAGTGATTATTTCACCTACATGATTGCTTACCAATGTGACATGGCGGGGACCTGGTATCTTCAGAGAGAGGTTTTGGAGTGTTGACGAATGTTTAACTATGAAAGCTTGTCATACAGAGCCCTTAGTCTCTCAAACCACCACTCAATTATTATTAACTCCCACATAAATGGTATTTTCAATTGGACTCAATTGCTAATCGATGTGGTGCGGTGGCAACCTGGTACTTTGCAAAGGTGGTCTTGGGATGTCAAAGGACCTTCAACTATGAAAGCTCCATGAAATAAACTCACAGCATCTCGCACGGCCACTCGGTTATTATTAACTCCCACATATTTAGTCATTTTCAATTTTATTTCCTTGATTGCTCACCGATGTAGTGCGGTGGTGGCCTGGTATTTTAGAAGTGTGGTCTTCGGATGTCAACAGACCCCCAACCATGAAAGCTTTTCAAGCAGAGCCACCAGCATCTGATACGGCCACTTGGTTATTATCAAGTCCGCTATTTTCAATTTTGTTTACTCAATTGCTCACCGATGTGGTGCGGGGGTGACTTGTTATTTTGGAAGGGCAGTCCTTGTATGTCAGGATTGGGTCCTGAGCTTGGTCGAGACACCTTTCAAATTCTTGAGACCTAGCAACGAGGCACGCAGTTAATTTAGAACGGCGGCACTCCGAAACAGATGCGGCACATGCATCTGATGGACAGAGCACTCGCACATCAATGTGCCGCCCTTGAATCCATGGCACTGTGCCGTGGTTCTAATTTAAGTGTACCCTCTATACCGGGGGGGAGGCAACAGGCGAGCCCCGAGCCCTGGTATAAACATTGAACCTTACTGATCACGTCCCGTCATTTTTCACCGTTGTTATCCAAAACCCCGCGCCAGGCACCCGAGTTGTACCAGGTTGTATACAACCAAAAGCTTTTGGATTTTTGTATACAGATTGGTGACGAGTTATCAACACCCGAGGTACGAGTGTCATTTTTTTGGAGCGTCTGTCTAGGAGAGATGAGTTACGAGTCTGATCTGGACATAAACTCCTGCATCTGCATCACCGGAACTATAGACTACTGTGTGGCGACTATACTGGGAGGGTACAGTCGGATGACAGTTTCTGATCTAGTTATTCTGAGACGACAGTTGTCCGCCGAATCACCACAACTCCGAACCGGTTGCTTGGAGCAGTGGCTGCTGATGAATTTCTGTTCCGTTTTGCAGAGTGAGCCAGGCACTGCATTTTGGCAGCTTCTGGACGCACGTGCGCGCACGTGCTGCTAAACGCAGTAGTGTGTATCAGGATCCATGTTCATTGGTTTAGAGGTTGATTCCAAATTTCGGTCTTCGAAATTTTTTGTCCGAACTTTTGGCCGAGAGCTGGAGAACAAATTTTGTCCGAACTTTGATTCCGACCAATTTTTGGGCCTCCGAAACACCGAAAACCTCAAAAAAGTGAACAATTAGGTGCTTCTGATCCCCCGTTGGTCATATTTTGACTGATGCGGAACAGTACACAATAGTGAAGGATGTTACAGCGATTTCATCAGGGACACTTTGGATTTTGAGCCACCCATTGTCCGAACTTCCGTAGTCAACAAACCACATTTTTTCATTCAATCCGACCAGGGGGGTTATGCGTGACTCAAATTATCGATTCGACCATTCCGAAATTTCGCGTGATGCAAACAAAAATTTTGACCATGGGAGTGAAAATTTTCGATTTTACACGTCGTGGACGTGATTTTAGGGAATTTCGAGGGCCATGTGACGCAAAATGTGTTCGACAAGAGGGTGGGTGATGCGTGACAAAATATCGATATTCGCCATCGACCAAGGGGGGAGTAACGTGTGAAAGTCGAATTGAATGTAATTATACAGTACCCAACTCCTTCTTCCGAACTCTCCCCTCAAATATTTCGACTTCACGCACTCTGTTCTTACGATCTTATGGGGGGCTAACTACACGATGGTCGAGTTCACGCAGCGACGAACCGCACCGGAACTCACATGTGATCTGGCATACGTAGTCAGGCTCTGAGTTAGCTAAGGCTCCAATCGTTTCGGTTTTGTTTACGGCGACACCTAAAACGCGAACATGTTGAGGCTCACGCTACCAGCGGGCAATCTAATCCCTCTTCCTTTTGCACATATTTGTCTCGCCGACCTATTACTTACTATTTTCTACCAGGAAACCGGCCATATACTAGGAAACCGGCCATTTGCCTGGTATCGAGTCAGGCCCGTGGACTGTTTCTAATTTTTGTGTTTGGGGAGGGAATGGGACCTCCAAGGATGGTACATACCGAATTTGAACCAAAAGTGATGGTCGGATCAAAAGATATGACACACGCAGTGCCGGGCCCCGGCCGAAGCGCTCGGATCATCCTTGTCTTGTTTGGCCACAACCGCCCTCTATCTCCACCAATTCTGCTGTTGGGGACTTCTTGAGCTCGTTCTACTCGCGCAACTCCGGCCTTCAATCCCTGATGGTAGCCTGCCTTAATTCCTGTCACGGACTCTCGCTATGAGCCGACCTTGACTTCACTTCATGTCGAAGTGGCTCAGGCTGGTTACGGCCATAGCAGGCAGCCAATCCATGCTACGGGTCTGGATCTTTTCGAGAGAGTCTGAGAGCAGGACATTTCCACTGTGGTGTGTTTCCGCACTTCGCTCACTGTCACGTCCCTTCTCATCGTTGCCATTTACCCCGATCCACTACATTTTGGCTGCCCACAATGTTTGGATTTTTCTGGGGAGCTGGTGTCATCTCGACAGGGAGACGAGTGGTTTTGTAAGTCGTTATCTTTCATATCAAAATACAGAGCACTCATTTTGGCCCGCCGCCGGGGGTGGTCCTGACGAGCCGCCAATGTAGCCGGAATCTGTAATTCTGCAAGTTACCGCTGCAATTCCAGCCACCAAGTTTACCCAGTCCCATCCGGTGCAAGTACACCCCGAGCGTACCCAATAGTACCTGGATAACTCATGTATATTTTCTGAATGAAACACCCCGGAGTTTGCACCCATGGCACGTGACTGGGGGAGTGGCCGGTTTCTTACTATTTGCTCATGTTGAACTTGTCGGCCGAAGAAAATTCACTGCTCCAGCCATACTGCATCTAAGTTCGGGAAAACTATATGGATCTATTCGTGGGATGCCTACCTTCGTTCTAGCACACTATGGCTTGTATAGAGTGGGTGTGACTCTCGAGAACCAGCCAAAAATGCTAAGGTGGCCGGTTTCCCGGTCGAAAATAGTAGCAGCATGGTGCAGGAAAACACCAGAGGTTGCATAATTAAACCAGAAAAACACGGAAGTAATTGCTTAGGACAAATTTGGCCGAGAGCAGCCTACAGCAGCCCACAGGGATGCGGAGGCGGGATGCGGCGGGAAAATAGGGGCATATCAAGAAGCACTGTGCGTGGGACTCCCATCTGTCAAACGGCAGACATTGTGAGACTTGAAAGTTGAGAGTTGGATTCGGTCCCTGAAATCATGCCAAAAGGAGATACTACAGCCTACGGTTTCACCAAAAAGCAGCAGTTACCGAGCTGAACTTGAATAAACACCGAAAAGAACGCTCATAGCGTTCTTTTCGGTGTTTATTCAAGTTCAGCCCTTTCTCCTGTGTCATTTCTGACATGACATGACAAGTATGTAAGTTTGACATATACACCGGTGCCGATAGAGCTTATAAGGCTCAGCGCTCAGCAGCCAAGTCGTACGTCTCCGAACCGAGTTTATCGCAAACCACTCCGAGTCATGAAATCGTTTCTGCCAGCCTTGGCGATTACGTTGCCCTTCTTCGGCGCGGCGTACGCCTTCGATGTCGAGTACTGCGTACGTGAATCAAAGCCCCGTCGTGATACTCAGACACTGAGCCGCCCATATATGTATGGTGTGCACTTGACAGACATCGCAGAACAACGAGGGCGAATGCTTCGGCATCAACGTCCCGGGAACCGGATTCGCGTGCAACGACGTGCGGCCGGGGTTCGAGGACCTCATTCAGCAGGTCGTCATCATCACCGCGAATGTGGACTGCGTGATATTCCAGTCAGTCGGAATCCCATCTCCATCACGTCCAAAAAAACAGCACTCAAACGTAACGTATTGCCAGGGGTGCGGGGTGCACCAATACGAGCTTGAACTTGGGAGTTAATCAGGGGTCGTTCAACCTCGGGAGCGCATGGTACCCATTTTTTCTTACTGTGCGCCGGCGTACGCCCCTGACGAATGCTTAGGATCGATCAAGTGCGGTCGTTGAGCTGCGGGCACCCGCCAGCATAATCATAAGGCTCCGATATTCGCGAAAGGTGAGTGCAGGTTAGCGCGACCAGGTTCCTGTCGATGATCTGACATATGTATAGCTAGTTTCAACCGTCCACGCTAAGCACAAGGCGGAATGTAGCGTGCTTGTCGTATATTTCTCGTGGTGTACAGTATACGTACACCAATCGTTCAACTGCCCGGGTATTGATTGCTGCTTGGAAACTCGATTGAATGAGGGACACTGTCCAGGGTCGCCGTCGACAAACAAACACCAGTTCGCGCCCGAGATGGCTGGGCATGGCAAAGGGATGGCGCGAACGACCGCGCATGGCCCCCTGTGGAACACTTTTAACCTTTCAACGCGAAACTTGATGCTGCGGACGCGCAAGCCGCCGGGAAACCGGGAAAGCTCGTCGAGGTGAGCCCGCGATCGGGGATGTCCGCGACATTGAGGTGCAGCTCGTCCAGTGCTAGGAACTCGGCCAGGAAGGATTTCAAGGCAGGGCCTTCGTAATGGGGGTGGATGTGAAATCGAGTTTGGACGTTGCGCGTGATTAATTTGCTCAATGCTTCGTGGCATAGCAAGTGGGGGTAAGCGAACCGCTATTCCCCTCCGAGTATCGGCCGTCGCGGCGTTGTATGGTGCCCAATGAAAACAAGGGGACGAGTTCCTGTCTTCCATGCTATCCTTCTAATCCAAGAACCTGGGCCCGGGTTCTCTGTTCTAAGGGGGGGGGGGGGGTAATGTAGAATTGTTGCAACGCACTCCGCATTTCAGAGGTCGCAGACACTAGACGCTTAAGTCAAAACCTGATCTAAGTCCATGTCGAAACTGAGGGGCAAAGGATGAAAAGAAACAATGGTCTGGATAGTTCACTTGCGAGAACCCAAGTTACGAGTACTTATGTAATCATTTTTTTAATCAATTGAAAGGAGGTTTTGAAAGTCTCGCGACATTTTGGTCACGAATTTAAGCGTGTAATCTTTTTAGGGGCTGTGCTATCAAATTTAGTGGCAGTTTTTGAAGGAGCCATAGTAGCTGTCCTTTAAACTGACTTCAAATTTTGTGACAGTTTAGTGGCTGTGTTTGTTCCTGGCAATTTTACATATCATTTTTTGCGCCCACTGGTGGGTTCCTTCAGATACAAAATCATCCTCCCTTGCATCCATTCTGGTCTCGTCCTTTTTTCAGCTCGTAAATCGGTCCTGTTGTCGCTGAGTCGCATTGTAGATCATGTGGCAGTGCCTTTTGTTTGGTCTCGGCAGATTTCCCCGCTGCCTTCCTTGTTTCCAGCCTCGTAATATCACCTTGAATTTGGGCGGCTTTAATCTAAGTATATCACAGCTAGATGCCTACCCAAATTTACCTGTTTCCCTGCTGTCAGTCGATGTACTATCATAGTACCCCCTCTGACAGCATACCTCAATGTGGTAGTCTCACTGATGCCGACCTCATTTTTGTTTCCTCTGCCCCAGGAAAAATCGTGAATGTGGATACATATGCCAGGCATGTTCTGACCAATTTTTTGGGTCATCCGAGCCTTCGGAGGCATGCAATAAAGGAAAGGGAAATTTTTGTGACAGTTCGTGATCCTGCCAAATACATCCGAAATTCGCTACCACATGGGGTCCCTCACTCGGGACAACAACATCTTTCCTTGGTCCCAACCTAAAATCTTGAAAATATTGGAGTGGATAGAGGACATACTACAGAGCCTAATTCCATCTGCCGAGGGAAAACCATGGCGCAAAAATGATTCTTTCAGCTGCGATCACTGCCTCTGTCATTGGGGGGTCTATGATAGTAGCAGCGCTTGTGCACGATCACGACAGATGCCGTGTCGGAACTCCCCGAGATGGTGCACGTCTTGCTTGGTCGTATACTTCCGTCACGCCCTCTGATGCCGTTTTCCTGTTTTTTCTTTAACCGTCATGTCCCAAACTACCGTCTCAGTCTTCCAGACCTAAAGCTATGCCACTAATCAGCTTGTCATGACATGCACCTTACGCCGAATCATCTGGCATATATTCCTGACCTCTGGTTTCATATGAAATTTACTGGGAGCGTGCAGTTCAAGACTGCAATCAAGGTATGGGGAATCATCTAGAAAGGTCAATGTTCGGAGCACCAACTTGCAAATCTGTTTTTCTTCTCCCCTAGTGGGCTGCCCAAAGGCGACCAAGGCAAAACCCATCTCAACAATGTCGCCTACCCTGACACTACCAGGGTCTTTGATAGTGTACCTTTGGACAATTGGGAGAGCATTCAATGCCTGAATTGGGTGAGTACTTCTCTTTCTTGAAGCACAGATAGGTGACATTATTGTCTAAGCAGTGTGAGACGCACTCCCCAAGGTGGCGTGCTAAGGTGCCCAATGGATCAACAGATTTTTCAAGCAGTATTTTCGATTCGCTTGGAATGTCGGTGCCAACCATGAACTATCGGCAGCTGCTATTAAAAGAAGGTCCAAATGTGTCCCTATCTGGGACAGGGATCCAGTGTTCAACGTTGTCCATAGAGAAGCTAGTCGACAGAGTGTATATCAAGAAGTGTTTTGAGTCATACCCAACTAGTTCTGTGTATGCTCTAGCATATGGAATCCGAAAGCCGCATCCTATTGTGTTTTGGGTGTTGTCGTTGACAATGTGCGAATTCTCCTTATAACATGTGACATCTGCCTAAACTCCTTCGACAGAGCCAACCTGGACTCCTCACTTTGGGCTGTCCGAAGCTGGATAATGACGGGTCCACAGGACACGACAGATGTGTCACATACGACAAACAGTTGACCAACCTAGAATCTCAGCACATGGATTCAGATCTCCGTGAGACCTCGATGATTTATATTACGTTCCAGAACTGACTGTAACCAGCTGATAATGTGATTGTCCTCAATACAGACATAGACATTCTGATTGCGGTTGGATGCACACTGTTTGTAACGGTTTCCCTTATTATCTTAGATGGTTCTGACACCAATGTGGAGAACTTCTACATACCGAATGTTATGAGATACGAAGCTTCAATAACAGATCGCTTATGGGTGGATTAAAATACAAAATTTCATTTCATGTGCAGTGAATAAACCATTGTTGGGATGCTAGAGAACAAGAAAAAAAGAGAAAAAAAGTACACAAGTGCGAGTTTGCCGGGCCATGCCACGGCCATCACCCCCAAGTAACTGTAACAAAAAATGAGATGCAACTTGCGATGCCGATAGCATGATATCTGACTCTCAAGTAGAGTCGGTAAGTGAATAAATGCCAAGATACGAAAGGTGATGCACCTATACCGCGGCTACTTGTACCTAGGCGACGCTCGACCCGCCGTGACATAGGCCATTGGACGGGGACGACGCGACCGGGGTCATCGTGACTGTGACCGTCGCCTGAACAGGCGACGGCTACTGTACCAATCTGTATGACTGAAACAGTTGGAGCCGCGTTACACCTTGAAACAACTGAAACGTTGCCTTTTATGGTAATTGTTGGGCAATCAATTACCATAAAAGGCGAATTTGTAAGCAGAAACCTCTGTTACGCGTTACGTTTCAGTCATACAGATTGGTACAGTAGATATTTTTTGGGAATTCTATTTGCATTTTTCAATGTCACGGTATCCCTGTTGGCGACCGGTCGATTGTGACCGTGACCCGACGCGACGGGGGCGACGCAACGGGCACGCCGTGACCGTGACCGTCGCCTAGGTACAAGTAGCCACGCTATTGGGAATCACCCTAGGACATCACCCAGGACCGTAGCCGATGGGAGCGAGGTTGTTTTTCAACCACAGTGGCGGGTGGTTTAAGGGCCATTTGGGCACTTAAGTCAGGAATGTTTGATGTTTGGAAGGGTCTTTAGCGCAACGGGGGTGAGTTATAGAGGTCAAGTTAGTAGAGGGAAAAGGTGCAGATAGACTTGCAACCAATCGTGTTTAGTCAGCGCATTTGATCACGAGACGAGCAAAGGGATCAAAAGCTTCCTAAAACGACTGGGGTATTTGGTAAGACTATTGGCAGGACCCGCCAAACTTGAGTTTGGACTTATGTTTTTGGGCCTCTCAACCTTCAAAAAAAGGTGTAAAAAGTGATATAGGGAAAGTTACTCCCCTTCGAAATCTGAGTTGACTGAGACCTACTTTATTTTCTTCATAAAATTTGATTGCTTGATGTCGTCTGCGCACGGACCAGTTGATATCGAGCACCTTTCACCCAAGTCCAAAAAAAAAAGTTGGCTCATTCAACTTGAATTTCGAAAATAATCCACTTTCATGCAGGAACTTTTCACACTTTTTGTGAAGGTTTCACCCCCCACAATTCTAAGTATGAACACTGGTTTACCGGGTCCACCCAAAATGCTGACCAAATGTTCAAGCCGCTTCGCCCACCGTGATCAGTGCAGCCACGTGATGGGCGAACGTGGATGGTCCCGAGCCTAAGGTGCGGAATCTAAAATGGATATAGGATTGTGCAGGTTACAATATACCACTTATACCAGTTACCAACAAGACTCCAAATTCCGGGCGGAATAACACTAGGCTACTTGTCATCGCAGCCGGTCTCAGTGTCCATCATATGACCGGACATGAGAGCAAACCCACTCTGTGTTGTCCACTTGCCTCTTCCCTAGATAATGGCGCACAATGCCTCCACCGCATCCGAGGCCACTTTGGATTCAGGGTCGTGAACCATCGACGCAACGTCGATGGTCAGCTTCCTGCTGCACTTCTTTCCCAGATCTTTTTCCCTGGGTTACATGTCATCGGAGCCTTATGTATTACGCCCGTGACTCACAGCGGAAATTGACCGGTTTATGTGTGGCCGAAAATGAATCTGAAACCTATTGTTTCAGTAAGCAGGTCACGTGAATTCCCTTAAACCTATTGTTTCAGTCGCTGAGTCACGTGAATTGCCTTCTATGGGAATTCGCGTGACCTGATTACTGAAACAATAGGTTTCAGATATATTTTCGGTTGCCCCGAAACTGGCCAATTTTCGCTGCGACTGGTAATTCATTTAGCATTTATTGAGGAGGCTAACAATTCTCCGTCGACCACTCACTCCCATCTGTCTCGTGGCAATATCACTTGTTTGAGAGAATCAGTGGTTAAACCCTATATCACAGCCCGCCTTCTTCTCAGCAGCTTTTAAACTGTTTGCGTGGTTGATTGACACTAGGAGCCGAGGATTTCATACTTGATGGTGTGCTTCTGAAGTCTTTCACAAGATCTTGAAATATCCATTCACGGAGATATGTAGTGGATCCGTCCCGTTTTGTTCCAGATGAATACACCTTTTCAAGCCAGGTGTAAACCTGCCGGCTTACCCACGCACATCACTGACTGCTGGTGACAGTCACATCACCTTTTTTCTTTGCTTCCGTCCATCATCGTCCCATCGACTAGTCGTCTTTTTCTTGTAGCTTCTTGCATCTTGGAAATCCACAAAGGTTCCTGTTTCTGTCTTGTGATCTTAGTGTTACCTGGTAAGCCAGGTTTCCACTTTTTTTGAAACATCATCTCCTTCGTATCGAGCCATCAATACCCATCAATAAGAGATCTGGACGTGACCTGCCTCAGACTCGACCCCGCCCTTCTCCACTGCTTAGCATAGCATACCCTGCACCCATACCATGTTAACCGACCTCACCGAAGGTTGTCACCACTGCGCACCATTGCAAAACCGCCCCTTCCGCACTGCCGCACACCCATCGACCTCGCCCTCGCCTCCGCACATGCCCTCGCCCAAGGTTCAATCGCCGTTCTAGCTCCAGCTCCAGCTCCTCCTCGGACTACTTGCCACCCCACATCCCTTATGTGACCGTACACGACATGTCAACCGCTGCCGTTCTCGACGCCCCTTTGGGCAAACACCCCATTCTGAGCAGCGGCGAGTGCGACCCCTCGCTGCTCCGGAACTTCGAGCTTGCCTTCCTCGACTACGTCACGCTCAAGGGCATCACGGAGCAGTCCAAAATCATGGACAATGCCATCGGCTGCGTTTGTCACCACCTCGTCACCAACATGCTCCTCATCCCCGACGAGCACGCCCGCATCCTCAAGCTTTCCTTCACCGATTTCATGACGGAGCTGCACGAGCTCCTCCTCCCCCACAACTGGGAGCGCATGATGCGCATGGAGATGTTCACCTGCCGTCAGAGCCCCAACGACTCCTTCTGGACTTTCGCCATCGGTGTGCGTGCGCAGAACTCCCTCCTCATTGGTACCGACTCCCACTTCAGCGACGAGAGACTGGGCATCGTCCTCGAGACCACCATGTGTACCGACCTCCAAGGGGACTACGAGAATGACGCGACCGCTAAAGGGGAGAAAACCCTTGTGCAGTGGCTCACCGCCGTCAAACACATCGACGACGTGCGTCGCCGCACCCTAGAACACATCCACACAGCTGCCGCAGCCCGTGAGCACGAGCTCGTGTGCAAGCGCAAACAGAACACCGACAATGACGACCGTGCCCACAAGCACTCGAACAACCAGAACATTCCTCTGTCTTCCTCCACTGCCAGCTCGTCCTCTTCTTCCTTGTCCGCCAAACACGTCCCCCAACTCACCGATGGTGAGCACGCATTGCTCGACTCCAACCATGACTGCCGCCGCTGTCGCAAACCCTTCGTCGGCCACCCTAGATTTCCCCGCGGTGACCAGCAGCTACACACCCGTCACCGCCTCCATCATCGCTGCCACGTTCAAGGCGCTTCCCAAGGATCAGCAAGCACGCTTCCGTCCTGCTGCCGCCGCCGCCGCCGTCGTTGACATCAACACCATCGCCGCCGTCATCCCCGACATCAAGGATGGCAATGACAGCGGAACCACGGCCGGTGACCTCTCTACACGTGTGAGTGGTCCTTTTAAGCTCCCCCATCTCTTCTGGGACTGCCGCATGGAGGGCCCAATGTCCAACCTCCCCATTGCTGTTCGTGCACTGATTGATAACGGGGCACATATGGTACTGATCTCGCCCGACCTCGTTGATAAGCTCAAACTCCGCTGCTTCCATCTGCACAACCCCGAATTTGTTGATGTCGCACTTGGCAACGACAAACGTTCACATACCTCTCTATCCGAATTTGTAAAACTGAAGTGCCTCTCCCCCGGTCTGGCTTGTGAGAGCAATACCATATGCGCGCTCATCGCGCCTGGCCTCTGCGCCCCTCTCATTCTCGGTCTGCCGTGGCTAGCTAGAAATCAGATTGTAATCGACCACACCGCACGTACCGCAATTGATAAACATTGTAATTTTGATATTCTGAACCCGCCTGCGCCTAAGCCCCCCAAAGCGGCACCTATTAAACTACGGGACCGTCTGGAGAAGACCTAAAGCCGACCACAAACTGCTGGCGGCGGAGCTCAAGGAGATCTGCTCACAACGCAAGCATAAGATGGCAGAAGCTGGCCTCTTCGAGCATGTCAAGGAAGCCGATGTCATTGCTGCAGTCCGCGAGCACGTCAAGGCTCTCACTGAATGGGAGCGCTACCAGACGCTCGGCGATGAGCTCAAGGGCCGCTACCGCCCCATTTTCGAACCGATTCCTCATGTCGACGACTTGCCGACAGACGTTCTCTGCGAGATTAAAATCAAAGACGCATACAAGACCCTTTCCAAGCGCAGCTACCAGAGCCCTAAGAAATACAAGGATGCTTGGCAGACGCTCATTCAAAACATCTTGATGTGGGACGCATTCATCCTTCTAACTCTCCCTACACGTCCCCCGGCTTCCTCATTCCCAAGGCGGATAAAATCATCCTCCCCCGATGGGTCAACGACTACCGCGAGATAAATGCGAACACAGTTCACGATGTTTTTCCCTCACCCTTAGTGGACAACATTCTCGCCGACTGCGGCAAGGGCCGAATATGGTCTACAATTGATTTCACCGATAGTTTTTTCCAAACTCGCTTACATCCCAATTCATTTCCATATACGGCTGTTCACATGCCCTTCGGGCTTTATGAGTGGCTTGTCATGCCCCAAGGCCTACACAACACCCCTTCTATACAACAGTGTCGAGGGACTGCGGCGCTACATGAACACATTGGAAAATTTTGCCATGTGTATCTGGATGACATTGTTATTTGGTCCACCTCCGTCGAGGAACACCAAAAACATGTCCAAATTATTTTCGAATGTCTTAAGAAGAATTCTCTGTACTGCAACGAGAAGAAAACGAAACTATTTTGCCTAGAAATAAACTTCCTCGGGCACCGCATTTCGCAACGCGGCATCAAGCCCGATGAGAGCAAGGTTGAACGAATCAAAAACTGGCCTGTTCCCAAATCTTCCACCAATGTTTGTGCCTTCCTCGATGTCGTCCACTACGTGGCACGTGTCCTCCCCAACCTCGCAGAATATTCTTGAGTCCTGACGGAATTGACTACAAAAGAATGCGATAAAAATTTTCTGGAATGGTTACCCAGCCACCAGCTCGCGTTCCAAACCATCAAGGACATTGTAGTCAGCCACGACTGCCTCGCCACGATTGACCACCAGAATATGAGCGACAACAAGATCTTTGTCACCGCCGACGCAAGCGACAAGAGATCTGGGGCCGTGCTCTCCTACGGTCTGACCTGGGAAACCGCTCAGCCTGTCGCCTCTGACTCAATGACCTTCAAAGGGGCGGAACTGAACTACCCTGTACACGAGAAGGAACTGCTGGCTATTATACGTGCACTACGTCGATGGCGCTCTGACCTCATCAGCAACGAAACTTACATTTACACCGACCACAGGACGCTCAAGAACTTCCACACCCAGAAGGACCTATTGCGTAGACAGGTCTGTTGGATGGAGTTCATGTCCCAATTCGAAAGCAAAATCATCTACATGAAGGGTGAAAACAACACGGTCGCCGACACCCTCTCCCGTACCGATTTCGAGAGCAGCACGGAAGCGGAACACCATGCGTTAGCCCCCTTCCATGAGGAGGAGGATGGGTTGGGCATGATTGACTCTCTCATGTGCATCTCTCAGGAGTCCACCTTCCACGCAGCACACTGCCTTGCTCGCACTCGTATCCGGGAACCCCGCAATGATATCTCCATTGACACCATCTGCATGGTCATGGACATCAAAATTGACGGCGAGTTCATCGACACAATCCGCACCGGATAAGCCACCGACCCGTGGTGCAACAAACTCGAAGACCTCGAGTTTCACGACATTGCGTAACAAGAACGGGCTGTGGTATATAGGCCAGCGTCTGATAATACCTCGCCCCGGAAACATACGTGAGATGTTATACCGCCTTGCACACGACGCACCCGGTCATTTCGGCTTCGACAAGTCTTACAAAGCCCTCCGCGACTCCTACTACTGGCAAAATATGTGGCGGAACCTCGAGGAAGCATACACTCCCTCGTGCCCAGAATGCCAACGCAACAAGTCCCATACGAAAAAGTCGCAGGCCCCCTCCACCCACTTCCAGTTCCCGATGGGCGCTGCGACTCCATTGCGATCGACTTCGTCGGTCCACTACCTGAAGACGAAGGCTATAACTGCATCGTTACGCTCACGGACCGCATGGGCTCCGATGTCCAACTCGCCCCCACTCGCACGAACATTTCCGCCGAAAACTTCGCAGCACTCTTCTTCGACAAGTGGTACTGTGAAAACGGCATGCCTCTGGAAATTGTCTCCGACCGAGACAAGCTTTTCATCTCCGCCTTCTGGAAGGCCCTGCACAAACTCACTGGTACCAAACTCAAAATGTCAACCGCATACCACCCGAGACCGACGGCTCGAGCGAGCGGACAAATAAGACCGTCAACCAATTAATTCGCTACCACGTTGCTCGCAACCAGACCGGCTGGTGGTGCGCCTTACCATGTGTTCACTTCCACATAATGAACTCTGTCAACAAATCCACGGGCTATTCGCCTTTCCAGCTCTACACGGGATGCTCCCCCCGCCTCATCCCTCCATTGATTAACGCACCCGCGGTATCTACCAAAGCCGAGATCTCAGCTGCCCAGATCATCGCTCAAATTGAGCTCGACGTTGCGGACGCGCAGGAAAACCTCCTCACGGCCAAGTTCACACAAGCTGAACAGTCTAACAAGACACGCGGACCCGACCCCGACTACAAGGTCGGAGAGCGCGTCAAACTTTCCACGGCAAACCGTAGAGGCATCTATGTGCGCTCGGCTGAGAAAGGCGAATTCCGCGTCGCCAAATACATGCCTCATTTCGACAGACCGTTCACAATAACCGCCGTCCACAAAGAATGCTCGACAGTTACTCTGGATATGTCTGCAGAACCCTTGGTCTTCCCGGTGTTCCACACGTCGCAAGTGGAGCCTTATGTTGAGAACGACGCTGAGCATTTCCCAAATCGTGAAATACCTCAACCTGGCCCTATTCTTACAGATCCCGCCGGACCCGAATGGGAGATTGAAGAGATCATCGACAAACGCAAACGCGGCCGTGGCAGGTAGTACCTAGTCCGCTGGACTGGTCACGGCACCAAAGACGAGCGGTGGCTCCCTGGCCGCGAACTTAAGAACGCTCAAGAAGCCCTCGCCGACTGGAACGCTTCGAAAGAAAAATCGACGCCAGTGGGCAAACCTTCTATTCCTCCTGCGGTCGGTGGGTCACCCTAATCACGGGCCAGTCTTCGGGCTGCGGCATACCCATCGGGCACACATTTTGTTTCGGACCTTACTTATTACTTACCTTCCCTGTTGTTTTGGAGAGGGCTCCGTTTTTGAAGAGGGGAGGAGTGTAAACCTGCCGGCTTACCCTCGCACATCACTGACTGCTGGTGACGGTCACATCACCTTTTTTCTTTGCTTCCGTCCATCATCGTCCCATCGACTAGTCATCTTTTTCTTGTACCTTCTTGCATCTTGGAAATCCATGAAGGTTCCTGTTTCTGTCTTGTGATCTTAGTGTTACCTGGTAAGCCAGGTTTCCACCAGGGGGAAGAGGGCCACCGGATGTAAAACATTGTGCTGCTTCTTCTCTTCCCTAGCACTGAGTATCCTCTCCCAAAATCTGAACTGACTCTGAAGCATCTGCCCTCGCCCTCTTCGCTCCGCTCCTAATTTCCGCGCTCACCGCAAGTCCCGGGGTTTGCATCCTTACTTGACCCCATGTTTCAAACCGCACACAGAATCAGCCTCTAAATATCGAGGTCTGGGCCAATTTCCTTGTTCATGCATGCCATTTTATCGGAGCAGGAGAATGTGAAGAGAATGAGAAAACTTGGGGGTGAAGGCCGTGGCATGGCCCGGCAAACTCGCACTTATGTTTTTTTTTCTTCTCTCTCTCTAGAATCAAAGATAGCAACAGTTCAATAGAAGACGCTGAATGCCCCAGCAATGGTGACTGGATACAGACCTCAATAACCGAAAGTCTCCACCTCCAGTACCAACTCCTTTTTGGAAGAAGACCACATCGAGAAACAACCACCTTCTCCGACTGCACTGCTGGTTTGTCATGTTCATTGGCAGTTGTACGGTTGCTTGATTAACTATAGTCTACCAAGTTCAACTTGCTACGCCAAATGGGCATTGGTCCCACAGCCCGGTTAGATGCGGACTTTACCAAGCTGCAGTGAGCTCGGGTAAACGAATCCTTCATAACAATTGCAGTGCTATTGTGACCGCTACTGTAGCAGAATTTGTCGCAGCAGCCAAAAACGGGGAGATTTCGGTTCCTGTCAAAGTAAAAGCCCCCGCAACAAAGGTACGTTCCATTCTACTAAGTGTGAATTGGCTCATTGTAAGCACCAGGTCGTTGGTAACACCATGCAGAATTCCGTTGCCGTCCAAGCACAAGGTATTGCTATGAAAGTAAGCACCACTATGAACGAATCCACGGTCCCCGCCACAGACACCAGGCCTCGAGCAACTGCGGGTTGCAACCGGACAAGGTACTTGCACGTCCCTCGCTGCGATGACAGATATTGGTGTAGATGCCAAACAGATCTCGAGCTGGGACGGTGTTGAGTGAAAGTAAGCTTCCGTCTGCCTTAAAGGCCATTTGAGTCCAAGGAAGGTTGGTTAGCGGGATAATCAAGGCATGCGGATGCCCTTTTGATGTATGCCTGCACATGTTTGCAGTGTCTGGAAGGCCGTTTTATATATGACCCAAGATGTATTTGCTCCCCGGGACTGGGCAACAATCCCAGTGCATAGAGGCTTTGAAGCGTGAGACACCATTGAGATTTTGACTGCTTTTATCCCTGATGAACTTATGGACTGAATGGGTCAGTCCAATGATTACAGTCACATTAAAGAAGATTTGGCTAAAATTGTTAGAGACTACGGCAAGAACTGTGGCTACAAAAAATCAAATCAAATCAGCCAAGCATGCGACCAATCACCGGGTATGCGGCCACCTTGCCTTTTTGTTTTAATCTCGACATGATTACCCATTGGATCATGCAGGGGGGGGAGGGGGGGGGGGGTTTTAAATGAAGGCCTGCATCCTAGGAATCAGTAGAACATATTTGGCAGAATTTATATGAAGCTTGGATGCTTTCCTGGATTTTTATTCCTGGCGGCATTCCCAGATAGGCCAAAACCAGGTGGCCGGTCATCCGGCTAAACCCTTCATTTCAGATCATGTTGGAGGCCCTGGCATACCTAGGTGGGAGGAAGACTGCAAGGGGACTACTGCATACAGCTATATCGGACATCCGAGGTATGGGGGCAAAGTGAATATTTGTTTCTGCGCCATTTACATAGGCGGGATCAGGTTGTGAACCGTACGTGGGAGGCAGAGGACATGGTGGGCCAAGATAAGATGGGGTGGTCTTTGTGTGAAGGCTAAAGACATATTTGGATGTAAATGTCATTGCTTGGGTGCCGAGAACTCCTCCGAAAAATCTTTATTTACCGACAACAAAAATGAGCTGGTTTGAAGCATTGAATGATACTGGAAGAGGAATAAAATACATATAGTATTTACATACTGCTCAAACATTAGCATTAACCATCCCCATCACAGCGGCAAGATTGCCTATTGATATCTAACTGCAACTCTCGTCGGGAGCCCTGGAGAGCCGGATTTGCCATTTTTCAAGGATATCAATGACTCAGATGGTTTCCCAAAAGGAGACAAACAGGACAACCCCCAAAAGTCGTGGATGGATACAGAATTGGCAGAGAAATGGGCGGGAGGGCCACTCGGAGTTAACAAAATGTTGCCATCAACACATCACTCTGCCTCCAAATTTGGCACGGACCAGCATCGGAGGTTGTACTTCCTCCCCCAAGCCCAAATTCTTAAGACAGTTGAGTAGACAGCTATATTGGGTGGCCAGGTTCCTGATAGTAACCACTGTGAGAAAGTTGCACGTGTCCACGACAGATTTTGACGAGTATCGACCTGAACGCGCGGTACATGGCCGGACACTGGCCAGTTTTGGTAGGCATGTATATCTGATATACACAATCACAGACCGACCTAATTTAAGTTGACATTGTGAATCTGGAAGAGTGGAGGGCCACGGGGAAATCTGCCGAGACCCAACAGAGAGCCACAGCCACATAGACTTCAATGCACACCAGAAGTAACAGGCCGATTTGCACACTGAAAATTGTATGGGAGCAACAAGGACACATCTCGAAATGAACTGCTCAAGTCCGCGAGAGAGGCAAAGATAAAAATTTGTAAAAAGGAAAGACACCTGGCGGTATTCGAACGCAGCCGACGATTGGCAACCTAATTACCGAGCACGAACACAGCCACTATAATTTCACAAATTTTGAAGCAGATTTAAAGGACAGCCGCTATTATGCACTCAACACAGCCACTAAATACAATAGCACAGCCCCTATTTTACATTCACTGCGTTCAGGACCCTGATAGCCGAAGTCCGACCTCGCCGGACCTGGCCGCAAAGTACGGCTAGGTCACGTCAGTCACATGTGGCTATATCTGGCCAGGCGGCTCCACATGGCTACACACACCTCGACGGATCTGGCCGCCCCTTGCGTGTAGATGGCAGGGCTCGGCACCGTCTCCCCACTTTCCTCTACATCTTGTGCCACTCAATGGCGAGAGCAGGAGAGAAAGAAAAACATGTTGGGCTCCTCAGGGCAGCCTGAGGCCAAACTTAGAAGAGGATCGGCGGTGAAAAGCTTAACAAAGATGTATGATTCACATCACGGAGACATTTCAAGGTAGAATAATTAAGCCCAACACGCGAGAGTTGGCCGTTTGCAGGGTTCAGGCAAAGCGGGATTGAGTCGGAAAGTGGGCGGCAGGCGGTGGTCTGGTAGCTGGTGTGGCGAGGTCTGAGCAGGGAGCTCGCGGCAGTGCGGCTAAGTGACGAAGGCATCAGCTCGCATCATCTAGCTATATTTGCCGCGTGGAGCCGCCTAGCCGAGGCCTAGACCAGAGATCACCAAGACCTCGCCAGACCTAGCAGAAGCTCTACGTGACTTCGGCTACCGGCCCGCTGAATGCAGTGATTGCAATCTTGAGCTGGGACACTTTTTACTGAGACCTGAAAAACCTCATGTCGATTGATTAAATAGCGATTACTATAAGTACTCGTAATTATATATTAAGTAAGATTACTAAAACCAAAATACGCAACAGTACGATCAGACATGGTCAGTTTTAATTTCCACAAATTTCGCCATCTGGGTGTTTCCAGACGCACAATCGTGGGTTCAAATGGGCGACATTCTTCGAAATTCTAGGAACGAATGACTTAGATGTTACACCCCAAAAAATACATAACTAACGTCCACGTCGAAAGTCCGAGAAAATCATGCAGCAAACGAGTCCTGTTTCCTCTCGGACGAGTACGAAGCAGAATCGTTCAGTGTCGTCTCTATTTCGACGGCGGGACTATCATCAGGCAGGCCCTGGCTAGGCTATAATTATCACCGCGTCAGCGTCGCCGTAATAGAGGTTGAACGAGATAAATATCTCACGTTCGGTTTGAATGACCCTATACAAAACTCCTGGGGAGTCTCAATATGAACCTTACGAGGTAAGATCAGCGACGGATCTATTCTGAACCTAAAAATTCGAATACCACAGCGGTCCGGTGGACATCTGGAGCACGCATTACGTCAGCCTCAGCCTCAGCAGAGCGCGAACAAGAAACCCACGAATGCCGCCATACTCGTCGCCCCCTTCACTCTGCTCCTGATTTCCGCGCTCACCGCGAGTCTCGGGGCTCGCACCCGAAGATGTGCCCCCGCCTGAAAACGTCTTTCCGGTGTTCCTGCTATTGACATTCGCGAGCTTCAAGTCTTGTGAGACACCACCAACACGGAGTTTTTTTATTAGAGTGCGAACCATGGTAATGCAATAGACGCGGCCTAGGCAGTAGGCGATGCCGGTGGGGACTGGGATATGTGAGCCAGGGGTGGAAAGTGGAAGGCAGAAAAGCCCACCGTTGCTTTCTTTGTTTACCAGAAATCTAAACGAACAGTTGTATGAGTTCGACAAATACCGGACATTTCTGGAACCTACGCGACACAGGCGGCCAGCGCTATGCTCGCCCCAGCGGTTCCGGTCTGGATCGTTTGTGCGACTAGTCTATTGAGGATACTACCAACGAGAATTAAATTCGGTCAGTGATTCTGACTCGCAAGCTCACCTCCTGATCTCCTTGAACGAGGACTTGACCTTCATGAATTCAAACACCAGAGCCGACGCAATTGAAATGTCCGTCACGGCTTCGGCGATGAGCCAGGTTCTACATTCGCATTAGTTAAAGTCGAACGGATCTCAGAAGAGATGACTACACACGTGCCGGGGATTATGGCCTTCCTCCGATCCGTATATTCGGGGGAGATCGCGGTCGCGACGCCACAAGCGAACGCGCCGCCGGCCTGTGAGTGACGATTGAAATCATAATTTAAAAGTGTTAAGGAGGGATAGAAGCTTACTGCGACCGTGATGAAGAAGAATAAAGTGAGGGTGATGAATTTGTTTCTGGTTCTAGAACGAGGTTAGGAGCTGGGCCTCGACACAATGTTATAAACGCGCACAGGAGCCAGTACCTAGCAGCCAGGAAACTTTGGACCAAAGCGGCCACTACTCCAGTCGTAAAGATGTAGAGCGGGACAAACTGTTCGATAACATGCGTTCGATGATGTTTCTTCCAATAGGGACCAGAATGACTTGCCCAATACTGGTTCTGCACATACAGCAAATCTCCTGAGAAAAGCAAACTGGGTCAGCGACAGTGGTAGTTAAAGTGCAAGACACACCCCAGTGAGTGATTGTGTACTGTACATGGCATATATTAGCCGGTTCATGTGGTGGAAGACGCAGATACACACAACATATACAGAGACATAGTCCGCGATCATCGACACCGAATCGATCGCAATAGCAGACGATACCAGCAACTACGAGGTGGGACGGAAGATCAGAGAGTTAACATGGTTACACGACCGAAGGATGAAACCTTCAACATCCAATTGTCGTGTTTGAAGTGGCGGTAGTAGTAAGCTGCCTGGAGCTAGTTTAGCATCGCTCCATGAACTTTTGATCCACATACCTGCATAACTTCGACGGTGTACAGAACCTAGGATCCATAATCGTCTCAAAACGCAAAAACGCGCGCAGGTAACTCCTGACTGAGCTTGCCCAGGTTCCCACAAGCAAAGCCCTAGATGAACGAAGTAAGGCCGTGTTTCCAAAATTCGATGAGAATGAATGTACCCAAGAACGATGTCCGTATTGAAAGACATTGTAGAAGGAAGGGAAGAAACAGTTTGCAAAACGAAGGGGCTGATGACTTTAATATTATCGAGACATGGGCGACTATGGGCGACTATGGGCAATCGACCGCAAATTGCCCCATCCGGTTAGACTCGGAAGCCGAATCCCCAAAAGCAAGCGGTGAACACGTCTCCGTCAACCCTGCAGTTCGCTTCTGCCGTGATCGCTTGCCAGGGAAAATGTCGAAGAGCAAATTTTTAGCCTCGATTCTACCTTGACCTGGCGCACATCAGGGCTTGAGAGATTGTGGTTGATTTCAATGCCAATCATTTGCCTTTCTAGCCATGAATGCACCTCAAAAAACAGAGATTATTGGCAGTGTTTTAGCCGAGATTTCGGTCCGCCTGTCATTGGTTGAGAGGTGTGGAGCAGCCAATCAGAGTTGAGCAAAACCTCGACCAAAAAGATTTGCTAATAAGCTCTAATCGATTTTTTCTTCTGACCCTTCCAAAAGCGTTTTTACAGCCCTATGAGCAGCTCCAAAAAAGTGGAATAAAGGGTCCCAGACCCTACCCTATTAGCTGATGTCTATTCAAGTTGTCATTTGCTGCGGAATTCCAAGTTTACCTTTGGGATAATTCTATTGAGAAACCCCGGTTGCGAGCAGAAACCCCCCTTATAAAATTAGTTTCTATGCAGCAACCCGGATTCTTGAGTTCCCCGGTCGCCGGAGGTGGTTGTGTTTGGCACATCCCTTAGATCGAAACACATATGACGGAGGTCCTCAGTCCTCTCCATGCCCGGCATTGGGCTTCCCCACGCGATGGGCGGCAGTATCAGCGCGGCATAATGGGTGAGATCTTTCTGGGCATCTGCCACCACCTCATTGTCTCTTCCTCTGTGTTCATGAGCATCGGCAGGAATGAGCCCCAGCCTCTTTCGTTTCGAAATCCAAGATCAAGATTCCGCGACACTCATCTGACTGCTATTCCACGCCAACTGCTTGGCCCTGGCTCCTACTCTTCGCTGGCACGCTCATCCCAGTTTATTCTTCATCTCGAGACTGGGCAGCAAGCAACTGAACCTCGTGTACCTGCGCCGCCTCACCCCGACCTCCCAGGCCGTCATCCGCACGCCAACATCGAATATGTCGGGACGAAGAATTCAGGATCTACTGTGTCGTCAAGGTGTGACTGCTCCATCCCACCCTCCCTGTGCCTTGCTGACCCGTCCTCATGCAGATCGTCCCTACCATCGTGGAGCCACTCCGGCATACGCTCTTGCTCCCATCGGCATGAGCTCCTTTCATCATTGTCCGCTCCTCAAGATGTCCCCTCCCTGCAAAGTGGGGCATCTTCGGTGTCTCGTCTCATCCTTCACGACATTTTTGCCCACCAGATGGATCTATACATGTTTTATTTATGCGGAAATAGACCACACTTTGCAAACACTGCGAGATTCATGTGAAGATATTACTACAGACGAGACAGTGAGCAAGTCGTCCGATTATGGCCCTCTTCATGACACAGTGCACACCGGCGTCGGGCCCTCTTCCGCGGTGGTGCTTCATCCGCATCGCCGTTCCCCTTCTCCACGCGCCGCCGCTTACCTCCCTGTGCGCCTCCACCACTGGGTCGACCCTCGAGGGCGCCTGTTAGCCGTTCGGTCCGAGGTCGGCCTTTGTGCCAGACCACTGGGGGATCGTGAATTGTCGCGCGAGATTCCCGCTCCTGCGTTTGATGTCTTACCAGGAATTAATCATTGAAGACCTTGAGATTTAGACACATACCTGATCTCGCCAAGACTATGAAGCAAATCATCGACTTGTTCCCTTGTATGAACATGAGTCATGAGGGGGCGAATTGCTGTCTGGATCTCGTGGAACACCTCCCGTGCAGGGAGTGTTTCGGTGGGGTTGCTGGCTTGCGAGGTAACGACTTGTGCCTTGGGAACGTTCTTGGACAGCGCGAGACAGAAACGTGGACGAGGGATAGGGTTCAGGTCAAGTCGTAAGTGCTCTGGTAGGATTGTCCGTTGTTTCGAAACTGCTGAAAGGCTCCGAATGTCCATTTCTGGATCTTGATACCAGCTGCGAACGCATTAGTGTACAATCAAATATGAGAATGATTGACAAACCGGGCACGAATGAAACTAAGATGGAACGGCAAGTCCTGAATTGTCACCCAGAGGATAAAGAAGTGCCGGCAAACGAGTCCGAGGTTAGTGTCCATACAGCAATCACATAGGTATCTGCCGTCACGAAGGATTACCACATAATGGGAGGCTCCCGTTGCACGGTGAATTACACGAATGAGATGCTTGACATGTAGGCCACGCTGTCGAATCAGGCTCATCAACCATTTGGCTCCGATATATGCATTGTCGTCTTCGAAAGTGTTGATCATATGCTATGAAGGATTGGAGAGACATTCTCAAAGTACGAGAAACACTCACATTATCTTCCGCAGCAGGGGCGAATCCCACTTCCTTCTCAACCTGGAATGAATATGATTCCTACAACGGAGTCAGAAACTCGAAATAACCAGCCCAGCACAAACGTACCCAATCTCGGCTTCCCGATGGCAGTTGAACGACCTCTGCGGTATAGAACATACTCTCTGCCATTTCACGGCGGCATTTCTCGTTAGCGTAAGGGCCAGCATGCTTTCGTAGAAGGTTGATGATTGGAAGAAAAAGAGTCTCGAGGTTAGCAACATGGTGCCGACGAGATGACTGTTGGTGGTAGTTCAGAGATGTAGGCGACATCTACACGACCGGTGGTTCGCACACCTGCAGTGAACACACTTCCGATCCAAGCCCATGCCCAACGTTGGCGACAAGGGTATAGTTCCTCGTCAAGGTATTGTTGTGCAGCCGGGTACAATGCTGTGAGATTCGCCCACAGGCGGTCGAACTCATCTGGAGATACAGCATAATATGCAGCCCAGAAATCACGTTGAAACGCCTGCCAGTCGCTGCCCAAGCGAACACGGACATTCTTCGCGACATTCCCATTGAGATGATGAAGGCAATAGAAGTGGAGAGTTGTCGGGATTATGTGAGAGGCGGCAGAGGTCAGAGATGGATGCTTGTCCGAGCCCATGGCCTCGGGTGGCCGTCCGGCACCTTTCAGATGCTCTTGCAGAACCCACATGTGCGTTTCCGCATCTTCTTTTTGATGGAGTGCGTACCATATATTGCGACTCTTGCCGAAATTATCTATCGCAATGCCGATGTCGAGCGGATAGCCTGAAATGCAGAGTGGTTAACGGAATTGAAATAGACCTGTATCAAGCACGACTTGCCATGTTGGTTTCGATTGTAAGTATCATCATTTAGAAGAATATCATAATACCGCTTCGCGAGTGCGACCTGGGTTGGGGATTGCCAGAAAATGGCCATAAGAACCTGGGCATCATCAAGGCGGATGGAGTATCTCCAGCCATGCTCCGATTCCGACTTTTTGGTGAGTGCATCCAGTATGGATGCGGCGTCCCCACCAAGACGAGCAATATCATCCCGGGCCTCCTTCCGAGCAGCGTTTAGCAGGTTGGAAATCTGGCGCGGCTCGAGAATATGGTCGGGAAAGCGTTCGGCGAGGACCTTGCCAATCTGGCTACGCGAGAAGTTACTGGTATTGCTTGTCGCAAGTTGGGAAACAACCTCGCGCTGCTCATTGGTGGGAGGCCGAGCAATGGGGCCACCAAGATGAACTTGAGGTGGGTGATTATGTTTCCAGTCGGTCATCGACACATGCCAGGTTCCATCGGCAGCACAGCGGCTGAGGTTCACATGGGCCATGCAGTCGGTTTTGATGGTCTTTCCGTGTCGGTGGTCGGAGGGATCGATGGTGGAGAGATGGGTGGGAGTGTGCCGGTAGTAGTGATTGCAGCGAAGGGTGATCCGTTTTACGATGTCATTTACTTTTTTAGTCTGTCCGATTCGCCAGACATGACCCCGGCGAGCCTCAGCCGCGATGACGTCGGCCTTGCCCTGCTCGAACGAATTATAGGTTTTGCCGATATTGATGTCGCCAATTATTTCAAGGGGGGGTCGTTGGGAGTTCGAAAGGTCGGACAGCGGCTCTCGTTTTGGTTGTGATTTGGAGGGAGAAACAGATTTTTTCACAGCGGGGCCATGAGGTTGGAGGCGGCGTTGCGAGACAACAATGATATCATCCGAATCAGAATCTGGATCCTGCAGCACAATGGTTCCGACAGAGGGACACGAAGGACATGGAGAGGCCCGGGTGAGGTCCACAGTCTCCTGCTTCACTCGAGCGTTGCTGTGCATGTTACAGGACTCGACGACAAATCGATAACACTGGACTCGTTGTCGCTGGTCTCATCCTCGGAATCCAGGACGATGACGGAAGAGTCGACAGCAGTTCCCGGCAGTTTTGGAAGAGGTGGGACATGATGAGACAATGGCGGTGATGGCTAGGGTATAACAAATCTATAAGCATCACATCACAGTCGAGATGAATAGACATCAATTACCTTTGGCGGAGGAGGAGCCTGTGGAAGATTCACCGGCGGCTGCCTCTCAGCGTTTTCAAAGAATGAATGGATTGGATGATGTATCTGGCAACCTTTCAGCTAATTGTCCGAACATGAGGATACGAAGACTTTACCGTTGGACGTGTCAAGTTGTAGTCATTGAACCCGACCGGCGCATCATCTGAGAATGTGTCGTCCAGGTTTGCCCCCAGTGAGCACGGTACAGTCCAGTCGTCGATCGGCTAAAGGCAGGTGTCAAAATATGATATACGAATGGTGTTACGGCATACCTTTTTGTGGTCGGACGAGGTTAGGTGGTAAACAAGTAAGTCTTGGAGGGCCTTATCCCTGAACGCTGGTGACTCTGAATCCGTCCAGATCGGCTGTTGCGAGTGCCCGCTACCCTGTGTAACAAAATCTACAGCTGCGATCCCACAGCTGCCAGATTGTGGGCCTTGACGTGCAGTAATTCCGTTGCCCGATACTTGCACAGGAGCTGGGTGCCCAGCATGCTCGAGGAACCATGAGAACGATGGCAAGATATCAGCCCCGGACGTCCCATCGAATCGCCAAGGCACAAGTCCATCGACAAGTCGGTGATGTAGCGATAGCCGGAGAAGTGGTCACTTCGGCAGGTGATGAATGAGATGTCGGCGGAGGGAAGCGCCCGAAGACGGCGACGGAGGAGGTGAAGATTTGAGCTGTATGATTGGGGTGTTTGTTGGAAGAGATATTGCAAGTCGTTGGAGAACGAAGTTGGTAGGATAATGAGTGAAGGATCGGCAGTTGAATGCATCGTTTTGCGGAGGTATGAGAGTTCAAGAAGGGAATTAACAACATCCTCCTCCAACCATGTCTCTCCGAGGAGGCATTTTAACTTCCAGAGTGGGAACTGAGTGATCTGGAAACCGGATATGGGGGCGGAAATACACAAATCACCGAACCGTTCCAAGTCGACGGGCGAAAGCAGATTGTTGGAGTTGATATGCTGAAACAGAGAACGTGCACCGAGGACGGCTGCGCGTTGATTGTTGATTGCAATAAGCAAACGTATCTGAAAATCATTAACACGGAGTTGAAATAAAGGACCAAACGACAAACTTTGGAGAAAAGATACTTGGAACCATCCTTTCGCCCATTGTAATTCAGGCAGACGTCAACGGATCGCATTCCGTTCCCAAAAGCCTGCTCCATTTGTCGTGCGATGGGGAGAAGGTCTTGGATACACGGAATGAGCTCCCCTGGTTGAACGAGAGTCCCAGAGGCCGTGTATGTGGTTTCATCACTGAAGCACCACCCTTCAAGGATACCCGACGGTGCAATTTCGGGATAATCAATAGAGTTGGTGCGTGCAAATGTGAGCGACGCAAAGTACTGAGGGGAGAATTTCAAGGTGGAAGCTGGTGTTGCGTATTCGGAAAATGACATGCGGCTGAGACACTGTGGGGAGGTTCTAGGGAGAGAACACCGAGAGAGAGAGAGAATGAACTGTTTCTTGAAAGCGGCGAGCGCAGCTATATGCTGACTGGAGGGTGGCGTTGGTAGACAGACATTCATTCATTCGAGGCTATTGGACAAGGAAGCGTATTCATATAAGAGCAACCCTGCAGAAAAATCCCTAAAGCACATAACTATATTAGAAACATGACAAGAAATGGCGTGTGCCTTACCACTCCCGTCCATACACGACATGAATACCCAAGGACCCGAAGTTCGAGCGAAGAGGCAGCACCTCCATCTCTCTCCCTTTGCGCGTGTCAACGACCTCACCCATTTGTGGGGTTATTTTGCAGGGACGCGATGAGCTGGCGAGGAACCGAAGGGCAATGCATGTCCGATTTCCTTCCTTAAGATCAGTTTTCAGCTGGTCAACGTGTCCGAGACAAGTCCACGAGGGATGCTTCGTCAGACAGAGAGAGAGATGTGTAGTGATCCAGATGGCTCGCAGAGTATCTGGCAAAGCGTTCAAGTTCCGCTCCCCATTAATCGGCTTAGAAACTGAGATCTGAGAGCGTTCAAGACTCTGTCGAATCGCTTATGTAATTCGACGGAGTCTTGAACGCTCTCAGAGTGCACGTGCTTTTTTTTTTTTTTTTTGTGCAGGAAAAAAACTAAGAATCTTGCGGTCTCGGATGATGTGTCGCATGTACACACTGACAGCTAGCGCTAAACTTGATAAAAATATTTTTTTGATTTTTGTTTGGCAACGGCCTTGCGGCCGGCCATCGGATCAGAGAAACCCCCACTTACAACCTTTTCGGCGTGGGTTTCCAAATAAGCGGGGGTTTCTACTCGCAACCGGGGTTTCTCAATAGAATTATCCTTACCTTTGATCCTATGCTTGGGCCACCGTAGCGACAATGCATCCTGTCAGACTAAGACTGAATCAGAACCTATCCTCTCGAGAGTATTCTGTGCCACCCAGTTCGGAACGGTGGGTTGATCTATTGTCTCGTGTACTGTATTTTTTCATTCAATCTGACCAGGGGGGTGACGCGTTACTCAAATTACCGATTCGACCATTCGACCGCGGCCGAGATTTTGCGTGACACATGCAAAAATTTCGACCACCGGAAACGAAAATTTTCGATTTTGCGCATCGCGGACGCAATTTTGGGGAATTTTGAGCGCCGCATGACACAAAATGTGTTCGACCAGAGGGTGGGTGATGTGTGACAAAATACCAATGTTCGCCATCGACCAAGTGATGCGTGACGGTCGAATTGAATGAAAAAATACAGTATGTTGGTCGGTAGTCTCGATCAAGGAGGTAGATAAAATTACATGGCCGGTCCATCAAGAGATCATTTACAGCCGATTTGGAAAGTATAGAGGAGTTTCGTAAAATTTTGATCCTCGATTTTTGCTTACCTCTGTTTGACACTGTGTTGCCTAAGGCATCAACCCATAATAGTAATGCGTACAACAAACCTAAGAACCCGTCGGAGCGCTCTGCGGCCTGACAGCTTTCCTTTACTTGAGAGCATTGCATGTGTTGGATTACGAAAGCAATTATAAAATACCACGAAGGATGCTGTTGTGCCTATTTCTATTTAAGTGCCACAGACTGCTGCAAAAAATTCCGATTGACGCGGGATTGTCACACTGCCGTTGCGTCACGCCGGTCTTTTTAGTTCCGTCGCGCAAGGGGCTTCGAAGATAACGAATTTCCTTATATAAAACATTTTACATAGGTGTGTATTTGCACCCCTGTTCATGCTCCGGGATATTCATAAATGTCTCTGCATCTTAAGCAGGCTTCTCCTTGAGCCATTAATCCTCTTTGGTAACTCTGCTCACCAAATTTTCGACTCAACCGCTGCCCGGCCGGGTGCTGCCGGTGTGCTGACGGCAATCAGCGTCGACTCTCAACTGATACTTTTGCGAGTAAAATATTTCCTCCGGGATCATAGGGATTTTTATAATGCAAATTAGAGTACCAGATGGGTGTGGTGCCCTTTGAGGACCAAAATGGGTGCTGTACGACTACGCTGTGCATCCAGGAAGGGCAGTTTGATGGTACGTGCAGCTTACATAGCTCTTACGTAGGTGGGGGGTGGCCCCTTAGCCTCTAAAAAAAAAGTTTCGACATCAGGTGCATTTTTCGGCAATCCCCCTTGACGTCGCGGGATTGTAGGGGATTATCTGGGGTCAACGGCGTGTTCGTTTTAACATGTCCCGATTGGGAAGACTGGCCCATGTAAGGTACACCGCCGTTTGAAAAGCATGTACTCAGGATGTTTTTCATTATATATTCCTCGGATGCTCACTGGGACGTCTACAAAATATTTCAGAGTCAATCCCGGGAGGGTTTTCTAACAACAAGGTCTCTGAGATGTCACGGTTGATATTTCATCAATGTCCCACCAGATATGCCCCAAATCTGAACGGCAACATCTGATAATGGCATCGAAAACATCGCTGGATAGAGCAGGAATCAAGATCTATTCAGCACTACACAAGCACAGAACATTGATATGAAGTACAGGTGCACTGTGCGAGCTGACACGTGCACATCACGTCCGCCCACACGTACATGCCGCAGAGGGTGTGCGATCACATGGTATTCCATGGCTTGTGAGCGTGCGACGTGTCGATGAGACTGCGCATAGCTGGGAGTGCCAAATTCGGCACCAGTGTGCGCGGCATGAGGTCTGGCGTGTTAATCACCCCGGGGCCGTGATATTCAGGCTTGCTTCAAGTATGGTTGAGAGGCTTGCGCATTTGACAAGCATTCATCGCAATTATTTGCAGAAAGGTCTCATCCCTTAGTTGAATGTCTGAGACGTTTTTCAGCCTGAAGATCTCGCTTGAAGTGGAAAGTGCTTCGGTCTTACAAAGCCAAAACAATAGTGCGATCCTGTGATTGATCCTCGGTCAGAATTTGAGGTTGGCTATTGGATGTCTTGTGAGGAATATCTTGCAGATGAATAGTTTATGCTTTGGGGGCGTTGACCGAAACTTCGGAGGTATACATTCAGGCCGAGTGCCAGAGACGTCTGGAGACGCAGTTAAGACGTCCGCAGCAACGAACGCTCCCTCTGCGGTCTCAAGGCTTGCGCACACACAATTGAGCGAGTCATTGCGCTTTGAAATGCTGGAGGGCAAGAAGAGGGAAGAGGCAGTAAGCAACCAAAAGCAGACAAGTCAGAGCAACATGCACCTGATTGCACGACACAAGTGCAAACAGAGCGGCGAGCGCACGGACCCTTCCAAAGGGCTGCAACGTTGTGTCTGAAATTTTATTTCTGGATACTCTCAATTTTGTAGTGATTCCCGTTCCTCAATTGGGTGTCCTCGAGACTAACACCACCTTGCTGTTAGCCTCGACGGTTCAATTCCTGATTGAAGTCTCGTGGCTAAAGAGCAAGGTCTCTGGCTGCTGGCGTGCTATTTTCTCTGAACCTGGACGAGAGTTGCATGCTCCCAACATGTTTAATTGTCGTGTTCCGAGGTTCAGGAATGCCATATATCCTATGGAAACATTTCCGACAGCCATCATTTCGGGCGGATGCACGGGATATTCAGACAATATTTGCTGGAGGTTCCAGGGATATTATCTGGGAAATGTGTGTGAAACATCCACAAAATATGTGTTACATATTCTATCAGGCGTTTCTGTGAGATCCTAGTGCGAACATCTCAAAAACAATTATTTCGAATGGCGGTGTATGCGGGACGGACAAGCTTCGATTTTCGATTGGCTCGGGCGTGTTTGATTCTGTCAGCACCCATTGTATTTTTAATCAATATTCCGCCGTAAATATGCATGAAATCTCGATGTATGTACCCATATCCCGCATGCCAACCACTGTTGCTGGGCATGAAGCTGTGTTTTTCCGTGCAGAGCTCCATTTGTGCTTCCAACCCCCAGTCGAAAAGAACTTTGCAGCCATTCAGAGGCATGCTGATAGCCTGAATCAATATCAAGCCCATAGTGTGTGACACACCTACCGGGCGCATCCACCCTACGAGGGTCACCGAATTCAGTGTATACTTAGAAAAGTGGATAGATACTCACCGGAACGGTCCCGCCCAGGTGGGATTATTTCTCGAGAACGAGTGCATTATGGCCTGAGGCTTTCAGCGCGATAGCTGATGCTAGACCTGGCGGTAGTTACTCAGCTTCCGCGTACACACGGCAAGCGGAACTCCCAGCCAGCGCGCTCACCTGCAACGGACGCTCCCGCAATTATATTGAGCTTTCCGTCAGTATCGGTGTTCATTCCAGTCCACGGTACCTACGAAGGTGAGTGCAGCTTCCGAGTCGGGCATGGTTAGAGGCAGGTCGCGTCTGTCGCGTCTTATCCCCGGAACGGAGTGTACTGACTTTGATCCGCCCAGACTCCGATCAGTTTAACCGTTAAGTTCAGGGTTGATTCAGGGCGAGTTGCGATATAGATGACTAAGGCCCTGGTACCTCTCTCCGGACCTGGAGGCTAAAACCTGAAACCATTTGTGTATTTTAAAATTTATTGTACTTGAACCTGACAGGAAGCTTGCTCGCCTCCCTCGCGCGCTGAGACCTAGAATGGGCTGGTTTGTACTTTTTATCTTTGATGGTCACTGGAAACCAGCACTCTGCAAACAGGCAGACGGAGTGAGGAAGGAGGAAACAGGAATGTTGAATTAGTTAATTAATTATTCTTTTGCGGGCCGATGATCGCGGTGTGATCGTGAAAAAGTGCATTATGGATTTGAGACCTGGAACCAAAGTCGGTACCAGGAATATCCGGAATATGTTCGCATGGCGGGGTTCCGCTGCTTTTATTATGGAATAACTTGGTGTTGGAAAGTCACAGTCACACAGGACTTCGCAGCAAACACAGGGGATACACGAATATATTACAGGTGAAGTATCAGTTGTATATAAGGCAAGAAAAAGCTGTAAAAGGCTGTAGAAAAAGGCAGGAAAGGTGTACAAGGCTATCCAGAAGCTGTCCGAGCGCTGTAGACTGCTGTTGACAATGGTGTACACAAATAGCTCGGTAGCTGTATGAACAACCCAAACACGGATAGGACGCATGACAGGCTCATTTCAACACTTGGGGTGATGGCCGTGGCACTGGCCCGGCAAACTCGTCCTTATGTACATTGTTTTTTCTTTTATTTTTACTTGGGAGTCTGGTTGTAGAAGGTATTATTCCTGTCTCACCTAGAACAGCTGTATCGGACACCCTGATATCCTTCGTCAAAATCCCATCGGTTGTCGAAGTGTACGGATCCCTAAATTAGAACTCCGCTCTAAATGGACTTGTCAGAATTGGGTGTGAAGCAAACATCATACTCCCTGCACGTATAGCTCTTGATACATTGTATGCGAACAATGAGTCAGGTGATAGTTGTACAGTGGGATCGCTAGGACGCGTAACCTGTTATTAATTAAAATGTCTCTGCTGTTCCACAGGAATATTCCCGAAAGGGAGTTTACTGTTTGGCGAGAAAGTCTCTCAGAATCGCAGCGCCTCGGTCACTCCCAATTCTATGAACAATAGGATCTAATCCACTCATCGTCCTATTAAGTTCCTGCTTAGATCATCCGAGAACTTGAGCATTACTTGGGCTCGCAACTCCTCATTTACTGGAGAGTCGCAGACAACAATATGTAACTCAAGCAGAGTGTTGATTTTTCAGATCTTTGCAGGAAGTCCCGGATGCGCACTCATTCTTCCGGTTTCTATCCTTCGGGTCTATCCGACATCAGGTTCGATAATTGGATCGGGCGTAAAATGTGATTCTCAGTGCAGGTTCCTTAGACTCGGCTAACCCTAACCTAGGCGGCTCCGAGGGTTCAGGTTTGCGTTTGAACCGTTCCGATTCCGAGGTGCTTGAGAAGTGTGTGAGTCGACTCGAACTTGACTCGAGCGGGTGCGGGTCAAAGAACTTGAAAACAAGAATAGTAATTCCCGCTATCTCATAGTGGGTTTTAACAGGACTCAATTCGCGTTTGCACTCGCTCTTTTTGGACATTTTCGACCAAACATCATCCCTTTTGTACAAGCACCCCTCTTCAGCATTCTACTTTCCGAAAAGAGCGAGTGGAAACGTTTGTGCTCCTTTTTAGGTTGTTTCCCCTAAACTTCAGTCCCTTGATTCTGTTCCGCCCTGATCGCGGATCCCTCCGACTTCCGCCGACTGTTCCGCCATTGACCCCTCTGTGTCCTCCGTTCAGCATATAAGCCACCGGACAAGCCCCAATACGCCACCTCTGCTTATTGGTCATCATGTCTCTGGTTGTCGACGGCGTCTCAGTCACCTCCATTTCCTATGCTTCGTCACCCCGCACCGCACTGTCTCCATCGTTCATCTCCAAGCTCCCCCACGGCTCCTTGTGCCCTCTTCTGTTTACATCTGCTGCCCCTGATATCGACTCGGCTTCTTTCTTGCTTGACTGTGTCTGCCTCGAAACCTCATCTCACGACGTCGTTCTGGGATCTGATTGGGCTTCATACTTCCGCGAGTCCCTCATCGCCTCTGGGAAGTATGTTAGCCATGGGTTCGATGCATGGATGTTCTTCTCTTCACGTTCGTGCCATGTTTCCCTTATTGTATATTTTCTCACTCATCCAGCTAGGTCTCATTGGGACTTCCACTGTTGTATCTTCCCAAACCCCAGCCACTGTCGGTTTGTCGACTCCAACTCCCCTTTCTCTGACTGTGGTATCTGATTTATCGACTCAGATCACACATCCCGTTTATCTCTTGGTGCGACGTCCCACACGTCTCCCCCCGTTCGGTCCACCACTGGTGCGTATTCTGTTCTCATTGTCCGCACCACTTGCTCACCTGCATTTCAGGGCGATCTGTTCATTCTGGTAACACTGAAACTGAAATGCACTCTGAAATATACTCTGAACTTCGTACCCGTTCTGTTCCGTCCCACGTACATTATCTTTCCGCATCTCAGACCCCTTCATTCTCATTGCCCCTCAACTCCGCCCCTGCTCCTCCCCATTCCTCCTCCTCTACTTTGGCTGTCCGTGATCCCCCCTTCTCAATTCAATTCGTTGATAATACACCTCCCCCTGTTCTCCGCAAAAAAAGAAATCCTCGTTCTGCCGTTGCAGGCCCTTCGAATGACAGATCTGCTAGTTTGGTGTCTGATATTATTAATCCTCTGGATAAGATCCTACTTTCCCCAGCCATCAACGAAAATATGTTCACCGCTGATTCGGAACTTTTGGCGTCTTTTCTTCGGCTCCATCACATTGATTATGATCCTAGCCTGCCGAGCGACGTTGCTCGTCATGCTCTCTTAAGCCATTTTCTTTCCGGTGCATGTGTGTCTCTGTGCAGCCAGGCCCATGTATCATCAAAATGTGCCTGTCAGTTATTCAGCGCTCGCTATAACAGCCAGCAGGCCATGTCGTTCGAAACCCTTAGCATCATTTTGTCTGCATCAGCCGAAAGCTTGCCGGACAGCCACGTAACTATCATTGGTTCTTGCCTTGGTCTGCCGTCTCATATTCGCAACTCTCGGACTCGCGTCTTTGCATCTCTTTCTTCTCGGCGACAAGCGGTTGTAGCTTCCCACGCATCCAGTGTCCCCTCAATCACAGTCTTCGACAATCTCGAGGTCTTACCCAAGGGTACCCTTCTCGGTCTATCCCGCGCACATGGGATTCCCGCTAATTTTGGTCGTACAACCTGTGAAAGCCTCCGAGATGGATTGTTCCGGCATTTATCCAGTGGGCTGTGTACACGCAGAGAAGCCCTTGTCTCCCATTTATCCTGTGCCTCTCTTGCCTCTCAATTTGACCTCGCAAACAGTCACTGCTCAGACGAGGATCCTACATCGTTGTTACAAATCCAGTTACTCCGCCAGATCTGTCCCATTTTGAAAGGAAAGCCTCTGCGTCGACTGCTTGATATGCATGATGTATCGTATGTGGAGTCCGATAACACGAAAAACTGCGTCGCCGCCTGAAGTCATTTCTCAACCGTCTTCGAACTGGAAAAATTGCCGATGGATGTCTGTCACTTTTAGGGTCCGCCAAAAAAGCAAGGGCTCGGGAGTGTAAGCGCTTGAAAGACGAATGGCCACAGGTCGTCCCAGATTCTCTCAAACGGCGTCTGCTGGATAATTTCAACTTCCGAATATCTTCCGAGAAACTACGCACTTTTGTATGCGGCAGTTGTGCCGAAGCGCGCCCCATTTCCGACAGAACTACAATCTTGTTCACTGATTTTAATTTCCATTTGCTTCGTCGCCCAGACATGGTTGATCTTGCCACAAAAACCCAGCTGGACGATGACAGTGAATCGGAACTGGATCCTGAGGAATCCCTCGATGAACCCGATGCTCTGAAAGACCCTCCCCGCCCTTGGCTCGACCCTGACATCCCTGAACCACCTATGCCCATGGCGGGCACTGCACAATGTGATCTTCTGTTGGAACCAGGCTGTATAGACGCGCACCCCGAGACCAATGCTCCTGTCATGATTTGCTGCATTGAATGTCGGAATGCTTTCAAAAACGACCGTGTTCCTGCAAAATGTATGGCTAATCACAATTATCTCGGGCCTGTTCCACCTGAACTCAAAGACCTGAGCGTTGTCGAGGAAGCCATGATTGCTCTCTGTCGGGCGAAATGCTGGATAATACAGTTACACGATGAAGATCCTCATATGCCCACCACCCAGCGCGGGGTTAAAGGTCACATCATTGTTTACCCACAAAAACCTTCGGCCGTCGCGACTTCCTTACCTCCTGCGTTGGACGATGTAACCACACCCATATGTGTTATCTTCGTTGGTTCTTCACCGCCCACCGCCGAATGGTTGCAGAACAAGGCCACTCCTCTTATCATTCGTAAAGAACGGGTCATGAAAGCACTTAGATGGGTCTTGAGTCAAGACTCACAACCACCTGTATAAGAATGTGACTGTAAATTCTGCCATTCTGGAAGGCCAACCGGACACCATTCTATTGCCTTTTCATATTCAGCATGTAATACCGTCAGCAGGAATCGACGCCACTACCTCTGATTATGTGCCTGGTTCCGCTCAGCCCCCTGATAGTGAACTTCCCAACTTGCCTGACATACTTCGACCGCCTCCTTCTGTCATACCATTCCAGACTGTTGTTGTGACGGATGTAGACGGTAACGCACCCTCACATGTACTGCGTTCCGCGGCCATGGAGCACATGAAAAAACCGGGTAATAATTATGTCGAAATTCCGCATGACAAGAACCCTGCCAACGAATTCAATAATCCTGATCTCTTCCCAATGATTTATCCCACTTTGTATCCTTACGGTATCGGGGGATTTGAAGACTCCAAACGGCGCACCAAGCTAGGATTCAAGCGGCACGTCAAGCACCTCTTCAATTTAGCTGACCGGCGATTCCAGGAACATTACTCCTTCATGTTCACAGCCTTCAATATGGTACAGCGCCGGGCACTTTTACTGAGGACAAGTTTCAAGGTCAAACGTGCAAGCTTCGATTACATAGCGGCAAAATTCGGTACCGTGTCCCCGGCTACTGTCCATGTCATGGCCGAACGCATTGCATCTGGCAGCGAGGTTACTGCGAATACTGTATTATTTCGATCAATTCGACAGGGGGTGTGACCCGTGACCCAAAAAAACCAGTTCGACAATTCGACAACCACCGAATTTTGGCGTGACACCCTTCAAAATTTCGACATCCGAGGTGCAAAATTTAGGTTTTTAGCATGGTTGAGAGAAATTTGGGTTGGTCATGACAAAAATTGCATTCGACAGACCCCTCCGTGACCCGTGACCCCGACCATATTTCGACATCGACAGGGGGGTCCGTGACCCGTGACTGTCGAATTGATCGTAATAATACAGTACACCGGAGGAGCGTCGTGTACTGCGATTAATGAAAGAGGTATCTATCATAAACTCTCATGTTCCTGGCTCGGCCCAATCCAAGCTCGTAATGCGGAACGAAATCAGAGCTCTCATGATCGAGAAAGGCCTCACAAGTTTTTACATAACGATTAATCCTGCTGATGTATACAATCCCCTCGTCAAATTCCTGGCCGGCGAAGAAATAGACCTCGACTCGATGGTGCCGGCAGATGTCCCGGATTATGTTGACCAGTCCATCACGATAGCAAAAAATCCTGCCATCGCCGCGCGATTTTTCAACATTTATATCAAGGCCTTCATAGACACAGTCTTGGCGTACGATCCAGAACAGAGGGACACTGAAGGAGGCATTCTCGGGGTCGTCAAGGCGTATTACGGGTGTGTTGAGGCTCAGGGACGCGGTAGTCTTCATTGTCATATGATGGTCTGGGTCGCCGGCGGGTTGAATCCCGACGAACTGAAGGCCAAAGCTCTTGAGAATGGGGGAAACATCGAGTTCCAGAAGCGCTTTATTGCCTTTATGGATGACACAATTTCCACAGAAGTCCCTCCAGATCCTGCTCCTGAACTCGAGACACCTCTGTCTAAATTCCACCCCTGCTCCACACGCGGACCTGGTCCTGATATTGCCCCAGCAAATTATTCGGACGCAGAAGCTAAAGACCTGCATAATCTCGTCGAACGCTGTCAGCGCCATCGCCACACAAATACATGTTGGAAGTACTGGAAAGGCCCTCCTGAACCGCGAGACTGTAGATTTGACCTTGACAAATCCAATGAGACTCCAATCAGTGTTTTTGATCCTGAGACAGGCGAATTCCACCCCCGTTGCCTCGACGGCCTCGTCAACAACTTCAATTCCACCATGATTCAAGCAACTCGTTGCAACATGGACATAAAGTTCATTGGGTCTGGGCCTGCAGCCAAGGCGGTTCTTCACTATATTACTGACTATATAACAAAGTCCCAGTTGCAAGCACACGTCGCATATGCCGCCTTGGAACTGGCAGTGAGTAAGCTTGGAGAATACAGTCCGGATGAAGAACTTCTGACCTCACGAGCTCGGAGGCTGCTACAAAAATGTGCCCATTCCATGATATCTAAGCAGGAGATGTCGTCCCAGCAGGTTGTATCATATCTAATGGATTTTGAGGACCATTTCACCGCGCACAAGTACAAGAACCTTTATTGGACAAGTCTTGAATCTTTTATTGACAAGGAACAACCTAGCCCAGAGTGCTATCCTGCCAAGCTCGCGGAACGCCTCAATGTCTCGCCGGATACTGAATTACCCAACTGCCTTGTTGACGACGATGCTTTACTTGATCCCAGCTCGGAAGATCCGCCCGTAGATTTCAGTCATCCATCCGCAGAAGAGCTCGAAGAACAAGATGGAGAAAGGAACACCGATGAATTTGATAATCTTTCTTTAGAAGTTGACGCGACAGGTCAAATTCAGCGCACTGCTAACCAAGCCTGCGATTATCAATCTAGAGGCAGTTTGCTAAGCAATGTCAACGTCTGGGATTTTGTTGCTCAGTCTCAAAAGGAGCGCCGCAAAAAAATGGCCAGAGGACGCAGAGGGTGAAGATCCCCTTGCCCCAGAGCACATTGTTCTTGCGAATCGAGATCCTGCCGTTGCCGCCTCGGAATATCAGTGCTGTACACCGCAGATTTCATCGGATGATATCACGAGAGATAATATCCTGGATCAGAGCGACGAGACAAATATGCCCCGGGTCCCTTTCTTCGACGACCATTTAGAATGCGACACTCACGTTATTCAAGTTCGCCCGCACTCTAGGCGAGTTATTCCTGTGCCAATTGGACCTGGTATCCCGCGACGGAACATCGACTCGCAGGCTGCAAAACATGCAAGGCTTATGTTGATATTGTTTCGACCTTGGAGACATGCTTCAGATCTGAGGAATGAGAACCAATCTTGGGTCGATGCATACTCCCAATTCCTGCGAGAAGAATGCTCCGACGAAGATCTGGACAGAATTAATAACATGCAGATACTTCACGAATGCAGAGACAGCAGGGATGCCCATTTCGCCGGTCGTAAGGCACGCAGACAAGCCGGGTTAACTGCGGAGCTACAACGCGGTGGTCGTAATCTTACTGATTTTGGCGACATTGAGGAATCAGATGTTCTCCAGCATCTGGAATCCATGGACTTGTCCCGTTCCCAACATGGAGATCGCTCGCGGGCAGATATTGTCAAAACCTTGAAATATGCAGAGCGGAGCGGCATTATCGGAGGCCGAATCTCAGGAAACATGTCTTCTTTGAATGAGGTTTCAAATCGGCATTCAGTAGTAACCCGTGATCAGAGAGGCCTTGAATTTGCATGGCAAAAGACTTACGAGGATCGTAAAGAGGCATGGAAAAAATGGGCCGCGGGATCCGACACTATTCCCACTCCTCCCACTGATTCAACTACTGTCTCTGATCGTGAACGTATTGGAGACGGGTCCGCCTTCCGCTCCGAGCTTGCACCCCGAATGGAGACCACTGTGCGAGAAGCTGATTCCATTCTGGATAGACAGCAACCTGGCTCATCTGGTCAAACATCACAACCCTTGAGTGTGCAAGCTATGGCGGCGCGTCACACCCTGAATGCGGAACAGTCGCGTGCATTCTCCATGGTCGCAGAACATAGCCTGGGAACTGAAAAGAAACCGTTACGCATGTATCTGGGTGGTCAGGGTGGTACAGGGAAATCAGCAGTCATTCACGCACTAGAGGACTTCTTTACGGAGCGTGGCCAGTTCCCGCCGCTTTCGTCTTTCATCGTATACCGGTGTCGCGGCCCGAAATATATCCGGAATGACCTTGCATGCAGCACTCATGTTCAGTCAACATCTGAAGACTGCGAGGTCAGCCAAAAGTAAGCAGGAATTGATGGCCTCATGGGAGGGTGTGGACTACTTGTTCATCGACGAGATTTCCATGGTCGGATGTGCTCTGTTGCATGACATCAGCCACGCTCTCAGTGTTGCGAAAGGAAATGACTCTGCTTTCGGGGATATCAGCGTCGTCTTTGCCGGAGACTTCGCGCAGCTTCCTCCTGTTGGTCAGACACGCTTGTACAGTCACCTGGATAAATCAGTAATCGCAAAGGCAGCTACCAAGTCGGGCCAGAAAGTCGTGTTTGGTAAACTGCTGTGGCTGTCTGTCAATACCGTGGTAATACTCACGCAGAATATGCGACAGAGCGGCGAAGAAAATCGTCCGTTCGTGGAGCTGCTCAGTCGTTTACGGGATGGCAGGTGTACAGATGCCGATTTTGACCTGTTGAACACGCGGCTCGCCAGCAATCTCGACATCGATTGGACTTCCTCACCTTGGAATTCAGCACCAGTCATCTCAGCCGAGAATGCCATGAAAGATGCGCTGAATATCAGAATGGCTCATGACTTCTCTGTTCAGACTGGCCAGCCGCTATTCTGGTATCAATCCATCGATCGGATTGGGAGAAACAAGCCCGTCGAGGATCCTCTTCTCCGCGCGAAGTTACAGCAATTAGATTCCGGCAAAACTGGATACCGTTTGGGCCGCATACCTTTGGTGATTGGAATGCCTGTTATGATCGCCCAGAATTTCGACGTTCCTGGCGGAGTTGGAAAATTGATCAGGTGTAAGGTACGAAATTGGTGACGATGGCCTGTCGTGGGTAGTCGAAGCCCCAGATACGACACTTGGAATTATGCCTGACCTCCCGGCACATCATGTAGTTGCTCTGACGGACACGGTGTCCATGAGTTTTCAGCATCCACATTCGAAGAAGTCTGTAACTGTCAAACGCACCCAGCTCCCCATTTTACCCGCATTCGCCATGACAGCTCACAAAGCGCAGGGCAAGACACTCGACCACTGCGTTGTTAACCTGATAGGGTGCCACGGAACGGAATCGCCTTACGTCATGCTTTCCAGAGTAACTTCACTCGATGGACTCGTTATATTAACGCCGTTCACGAAGGACAAAATCTGTTGCCGAAGGTCCGAAGATGCTCGCGCAGAGTTTCGCCGGCTTGAATTTCTCGTTCTGAAAACAATCGTACTGTGTGGTAGTGCAGCCGAAATCATAGCCGCAACGGATGCCATCGCCAGGTTGTACAAAGCTGGGGTTCAGGCAGTCGAGCCCCCCGCTGTACTCATTGCTGGCGCGGATTGTGGGGTGGTGGTAGCTCGGCTACAGCGATCAAATGCTGTGCTGATCGCGCCGAACACCCGACGAGCCAAACTCCCGGTCACGGCCCCCGAGCTGGCCGCCGCGACCCAGGGAACATCCAACCAAACTGGCTCGAATGCCATGGACGTCGATGCGCCGACCGCAGGTCCATCGCCGCTCCATCTGGACCATGGCAGTCCACTATCTCGACGTCCCACTGCGAGGCCACGGAAGCGCAAACTGGACGACACTTCTCCAGTGAATTCCCCACAAAAGCGCCGTCACAAAACATAACCCTCGTCGCCGCAAATGGAACCATCGCGGTCACTATAACATTTCCTGGCCGCATTTTCACCTCCACCATCCATGTTGCTCGGGGCCTGCCCCATCCGCCTCCATTCCAGCCACGTTGCTCCGGCCTCGTTGTGCTCGGTCGCCCGTACCCCATGCCATATCCACTTCACATCCTATCGCATCTCGCACCACTGCGCACCCTTCACATTCCATGCTCAGCGACTCTCGGCCTTTCATCATTGCTTGCGGAAATTTGTGCGCTGTTTCGGAACCACATCTAAATCTCTGGCTTTCAGTGCTTTCTCTTGGCCTGCATAGACCCCAAGTGAGCCTCCCCGATTTTTGAACGTCTACAATTTCTGACCAAGTCGAAGGTGATCGTTTCATTCCTTGGTGATACCGGCTAGGATATCGCTTGTGAGCGACAATATTTATGAGCTCCATTTTCGATTAGCCTGCTTTCTGTCTCTGATTTCCGCTTCAAGTCTGAGATTATACCCAGGATTCGTCCCCTCAGTTCCAGTTGTCTTACATGCTCTGTGTGTGTGATTTTCTTCTGTGCACCTGTGTCCACCCCTCATAACTCCAAGTCCTCCACCCACATCTGAACTTCGGGGGCTGCCTCCCTGTTGTTTCTTGCGCTGCACGATACCCTATTAAACCCCATCTCATGCACAATTCACCTATGCCATCGGGGGCTGCCTCCCCATCGCACAATCAATGGCCCAGGGCCACTTTTATCTCTACGAAGAAGTCCAGTGTACTATAATAGTTCTGCAATTGTCCGTACCTTTTGAATGAATCCGACATTCGCCGGTCACCCTTTTCTAGAAATGAGGTCCATCCCAAAACAAAGGCTAGATAGCGGGCCCTGCCGCGAAGCGGGCTACCTAAATTATCTATGAGCTGGATAGGAGTCTTGTCAGGAAAAATGGTAGCATGATGAGGCGAGGAGCATGGCGGATCAGAAAATGATCAGCATCTGTGATCTGTGATGCGCCGGACAGCATACTGCGCACATCTTCTAATCTCGAACCCAGAATTAGAGACCTTACAATGTCTTGTCAAAATGAAGGTTATTACTTGATTTTATTTTTTTAAGACAAAGGGAATGTGTACCACCAGATTCGAACCTGCACGATTAGCAACATTTCAATTACATAACTGTAGCACAGCCACTATAAGCTCACAATAAATGAAGGGAAATTAGTGGCTGTCCTTTAAAATCGCTTCAGCACTGCCACTAGCAAGACTAGCACTGCCACTAAATCCGTTACACGAATAGATCTGGGACACTTTTTCACCTGGTCTCAAAAACCTCATGTCAATTGATTATAAACGATTACATAAGTACTCGTAACTTGGAATAACGCCATGCATGGTGCTGCCATCGAAACACCGGGGGCAAAAGCTGACGCATGTTGTTTGACATGCGTCAAGTGCCGGTTCAAGCCCAAAAACAAAGGTGCCAAAGAGATTGTTGGCCCTTTTGTCAGGTGCTGATGGCACCTGTGAATGACATGCGCTTGACGCATGTCAAACAACATGCGTCGGCTTTTGCCCCCGGTGAAACACTCTTTCTTACAGCTCAGATGAACCAAGCTTATACAGGAATTGGCAATCCCCTGCATAGGATGCCTTGAAATTATTGAAAGGTAACTTGGATAGCCAGCAAGTATTCATGGCTGAATTCATCCCTGGATTTACTTACATGCATTCTCCAATTTCCTTGTAGACGTCTCAATAGAATTTCTGAATGCCACCGCCCTTCAGTCCTGTGTATCATTGGTATGCAGGGACGTAATATGCACACCGATGAGCAGGTCTCTGCCAGCATCTTAGACTTGCACTTGTTTCAGCTGTCATTTGACTTCCCTCATTCCCACCAACACCTGTCCAACCAATTTTTTGCCTAAAGCCGTCACTCACAGCATTACAGGAAAATTGAGTATGAAGCCAGACATTTACGAGTAGCTTTTGATAAGCGCGCAGTCCACAGGGTCAAGTACATTCAGGGGAAAACCACAACAAAACAATCCTGGCATACGTGCATGGGCCTCTAAATTCAGCAGGTACGGCGATGGACATAAAGAGAAAGCCGGCGCACAGAGGAACAGGTCTATGTGCAGAAATGAAGTTCGCTCCTACCAATTAAGTTGTGCAGAGCGCGAGTTCTCCCCTCCCCTGAATTGGTTAGTCGAGAGGAAAGGGGCAGGTCGCACACATGGGTGGGTGGGCGTGCTGGGGAGTGGTGGGCGACGAGCGGCAGGCGTGGATTGGTGGTCGATGCCACTGCATTCAGCACCGTTGTAGCTCAGTCATTGTCTAGTTGTGCCGAGCTGCCGGCTAGGTCCGTCGAGGTGTGGCTATGTGTTGCCACGTGGCTAGCACAGCCCGGTGACGGTCGCCTAGACACAGCCTGGTCTATTTTTGTCGAGGCCTGTGATACCCAGCTAGACTGGGCTGGTGGAGGTGGCTAGGGCTGCTAGGACCACCTCGACGCCTTCACACGAGGCCATCGCATCCCTTGCTCTGTTTAGTTACCTGCACTCATCTCAACCCAAATAAGTCGAGACCTAAGCATCCTGTCTCCCGCATCCCTTTCAGTTAAGTTCTTCCATCTCCTTTAAACTTCGTGCATCACCACGGCCTCGCCACAACTAGCCACATATGTGGCGAGCCGGCTCCACTTGCCTCGCCGGCACACTTCGGCTAGCTCTCAGCTAGGTCACTCCCACGTCTCTGGGCTACCTGGGGCCTGAATGCAGTGTGGGGGCAGGGAAGGCACAGGCAATGGGCAACCGTGGTGGGTGCCAAAATGAGGGCGAGAAGGACGGGGGGCATCTGAAAAGAGAGTGGGCAGTGTGCAAAAAAACACAGCTGACATCACCAAATCTGGAAAAATCAGGGATTGCCCCGGTAAGGATTGTAATCCCATCACAATGGTTGCGAGGCTCACAATCACTTATAACCGCTCACAACCATCAAGCAATTGTTGTGAGCGTGTCATCTACACCCCACAATTATTAGCTCTTCAGACAAGCACATTATGAGGCTTGTAAGTATGAGCTTGGGTAATTTTTATATTTGATCATACATAAACTACATACATAAACTGATAATACTGTGCATGAGCCTATCTCTATTCTCCCCTGGGTGGGGGGGAGGGAGGGGGGGTCAGCCATCAACTCCGTGGGAAATGACCGCATGGCCAAATCGAATTGCACACCTATGGAACCACATTTTAGAAGATTTTGAGCATAGAAAACTAAGTGCCATCATCACTTGCTCCCATGCTACAAATATTCTATGATTTACCAGGTTTCATGGTAGAGCCAACCCTGCAGGATGACAACAAGTGTGACTAGGCTACTCTGGAAAAGGCAACCTGGTCGGAGCCCTGCTTCTGGAAGAGCTCCGGAAACAAAAGGAGGTCTGCAGATACGATCCAGGGGAAGACAGACAAGGATCGGAGCATGGGAACCGGAAGACTGGAGACCAGAGGTCAGAGATGGAGCAGAAGTCAAGACAGAGGATGAAGAGGATGTCCAGAGGTTTGGTGCAACTCTGGAGTCGAGCCAAAGACAAGATGATGAAGTGGTCTCAGTCCATGAGAGGAAACATGGAACCAACATTAATTTTACAGCTGAAGTACATGAGGATATTGAAGTGTATTTATACTAAGTCCGTTATTTTTAACCTAAATAAGGTAATGTAATGTGACCAAGAACATAATGATAAGTCAGAGTCCATATAGGGACAAAGAAGTTAGCTGAGTAAGACAAGACAATAAACGAGAAGTTGAGAAGATTGGATAAACAGATAAATGGAAAACACTTAGTAATATGTGATAGAGTAATAGGCCCAATCGTCCGAGACCATCTGAGCCAGCTCTGGACTCGACTGGAGGTCTGGAGTTCAAAGTGCGGAAGGGAAGATGGAGGATGAAGTGAAGATGGGAAACGCTCAGTAATCCTTCATTGTGTGAAAACCCGAGATGCGACAGAACTTCGGAGGTCTCGGAGGACCGGAAGCAGAGTGTGACCAGAGGTATCCAAGCCCAAGTGCATGGATATAACAGATGCGTGAGAACATCATTTTCTTGGCCATCAACAGCATCGACATTCTGTTCTCGACCAATCCTTGGTCAATCCACAACCTTTGGGGGTCGTTCTGGAGCTCTGGGTCAGGGCTTTCAACTAGAATATAATTTATCCCCTGAAATTGGCATCGACACTTGCAGGACCCCACAGAATAATTAATCCAATATCAAGCAGCATAAGTTGACCACCCATTCCTAGGAGACCCGTTCACGCTACTGGTCTGAAACTTGGTATGGTCCATATTGTTGTGCTATGCTTCAAATTGGTAGGTTCATCGATATTTTCTACATTTTATTCCTCTCTCAGCACTGTCCAATACATCAAATCACACGAATTTTGGGGTCCCGACTCCCGGATTTTTTCTAGGAGCTCTCGATAGCATGGGTCTGAAGCTTGGAACCAAAGATGTTCATTTACATTCTATGAGACTGAAAGAACAGAAATTTTATCCCCCTGTGGCATCTGTTGGTTGCATGGCAGTTAGTTATTCAATGGGGCTTTATTGCCCCTATTGGCTTGCACTTCAGAATAAAGTTTGTATGCACACCTATGTCTTGGAGTCAAATGTAAGGTACACTAAATAGTAGCCTGGAACCTCCAAAGACCACACAGACACTAGGTGGTGTCAATTCCATCCTCAGCGGTGTCTTCCAGGCAGTGATCAACTACCCTGTTTTGGCTGTTTTTGGAATGCTGCCCAGAAAAAAATTGCTCGCTACTCAGAACAGCATCTAAATTCCACCAAATGTGTTTAACAGACTCCGAGGATGCATGCCATCATTATGAACCCTGGCAGACCCCGACAGTCCACTGATGGCTTCAGAGATACACCACAAACACTAAGGTGGTCAACTACCCGGGGATTGATAGTATGGCGCAGATGAGCCCAGGATGCGCATCTGCATGGCGGGGATCGGGGACGGGCAGAAGGAGATCTGGGGCATCGCCAGGGATCGTCTCTCACAGGTCAGAAATTCGTGCCATGGTCTGTCGGGCTCGTCGACGTCGGAAATGGTGATCCCCACACCATTGGGTAGGGCTCCAATCATTTAGTTTTCGTGTAAATACCAATCAAACCAGCCAACTACTACCCCCTGCCACAGTCCAACAATGTGCATTTCAGGAACCCAGCCTTGATCCACATTTTGGTGAGCATTGCCTCCCTTATTGTCTTGGCTTTGAAGGATCCACGAGCATCCTGGCACAAGTGGCATTATTTTGAGAACAAGTGCTCGATGGAGACTCCAGTGCCAGGGATCGCGAGAAAATCATGTGCCATCTTCGAAGCAATGGAAAATTGTGTTCGTGCTCCTGGAAATAGATGTCAGTAGTTGAATTTCACAACAGTCTTCTCACCTTCCACCACAGCAATGATGTGTTCGGGTTGCCACAGCAAGTTCTAAATACATCCCAAAAGTGTTTGAGCTCCCCCAGAAAGGTCATATCAACCTCTCAATGTGTGCCCTACAAACATTGTCCAGAAACGAGTTCGGGCGGCGAGCTTGTAGTGCCGAATTACCCGCTTGGGGCCGGCTCAGAAATAAAACCGTTTAAACCATTTAAAATGGTTTGTTTATTGTGTAGCCCTGGCCTCAAATAAAACGAAAATGAAAACGGTTATAACCGTGTAAAACCATTTATACACAAAAATGGTTGGAGCCCTACCATTGGGTGCCCGGTGATCATTATTGACCACGTTCTGGGTTGGGCGAGATGCGCAGCGCCGTGGAATATGTTGTCGCCGATCACTGGGGAGATTATAGAGGCGCCGTTCAACATCAAGAAGAGCATGAAGTGCCATTCACCGGTTTGCTTTTTTTGCGTCTGGGAATTAATGCAATGCCTTCCTTCCTTGGCAGGTATCTGGACGAATACATTTGACAAGATCCAGACAACGAGATGCTGCTACGCACCAGACTGCGCTAGGCTGGCATCAAGATCATATGCGACGCCAGGGCGGGTTCTAACAGTCTCCCAGCGAGGATTTTGAGGGCGAAGATGGCGAGAGAGGAGAGATAAAAGCCGCTAATGAAGTGGATGCAGCAGCCGGTTGTGCAGGAGATGTTCCTCGCTGACGTGGGATCCACTTGGGATCGTGACTTTCTCTTGCGAACCACCGGATTTTTTGCCAACCGACATCGAAGGAACTTTGGGCGTATACCACCATCTCCGTCCCCGTCTCTTCCCTTCCTTCCCTTCATCCCTCCCCTCCCTCCTCCCCTTCCCTTCGCTTTTATGCTCTCCCATTGGTCTCCCACTCACAGGCGCTCCGCAGTCGGACCAAGTGCGCAGATCTTGTCTTTGACGTGTCGTCTCGCCTCGGTTTCGTGTCCCGCACTAGCTGAAGGAATGAAATAAGGTTAGTTTCGATTTCTATCTGCGTCAATGCCCTACACTCTGGCTCACGAATCCTCAAGGCGTCATTTCATGACCTTGCTTGGTTACAGGCACAACAAGTCATTCGCGTTGCACATGGGCGATTTCGCCCTCACTCAACCTACCTCCATTGCAGCCAACGATTGCATGGTCCCTTCCTTTACATGTGCGCTCCTGCACATCTTTCCTTATCTTCGAATTCACCCTCAAAGTCTTTTTCTAGCACGCGTGAGTCCGCCCGTAAGCGTCCACAGTACTTACCTTATGCTCGGGGTTGCACGGATGACCGCTCTCCTCTGTCGCCGCGTGCGCTGTACAGCCCCTCGCCGCACGCCCCGACCTCGAACGGTCTTGCCTCGTTCTCCTCCGTGCGTTACCTCGTGTCCACGGTCCAGATATTAATGTGATTTTATTTTCAACAAGCGAGGCACGAGCTTCACATGTTGAAGTGTCTGTCTAGGAGAGACTAATCCACAGCGCAATTTACAATCGGGTTTACCATGTACGTACTTTTTCCCGCTCTCTCGCACCATACTTGCGTGACTGACAGCTACGCGAGCATGCTCGTCGCCATCACGAGCAACTGCAGTTTTGGATTCAACACACCGGATCAGTCCCGCACCGTCCGTAACGAGCGAACGTCCGGTGCGTAGCCCTTCATATTTATCCGACTAAAACCTCACTTTTTCATCATATTCATCGCATGCTCGCTGCAACATCGGTGTCAACCGAGTTCTCGACGCCATGGATGCACGGTCAGTTATAGCGGAATAGACGGTCTCCCCGACAGCTTACTACGCGCCACAGATACGTCCGCGGCGTGGGTTCGGTCAGCAGAACGATCACGATTGCGACGGGGCGACCGCAAGACGACTTGGGCGGGCTGCAGGATAGGTAGGAATGGCGCGGACCTGCGTACAAATCTTGTCGTAGTTACTTGAATACACAGATTTCTGATGAATCTAACCAAAGGAAGCAAGGGGCATAGGGGAGCGGTGCGCGGCAGATCTGCCCCAAAATTGGGCATACTCAAGCATATTTGAGCAGATCAGAGCAGACTGAAATCAAGTGTAGTCAAAAGTTGATCCGCCCTACGGCCACATTTATGCCCGCATCTGCCATCATCTGCCGTCTTTTCACTCGGCATATATAAGCATCTGTGGGCATACCCCGGCAGACGGGATATTCACTAGGCCTGATCTGGCGCTACCTCGACACTGATCCGGCGCTACCTCGGCCCACCTCGGCCACCTACCGGTACCTAACACTTCCGCTGAACTCGACCACGGCGCGACTCGCTCGCTCCAGCGCTGCATGCGACGCGTCTTTTTGTCGCTGTATGTCTACGCCCTCTGCGCACATTCGGCCATTACTGCTGCGCTGTCGCTCGCACCGTGACCTCGCCCACCTTCCATTCTATCTCCGTCTAGCCCGCCATCCAGCCTGCGGTGCGTTATCACGTTATTCCGCACGGCGGCGCATACAACGCGATCCGCTCACCGTGTTCTTGTCCATCGCTGCCCCCCCAACGCTTCTTCATCGGCCGTGTCCCATGCGCATACACCACACCCATCCCCCACGTGCACTCTCGGGCGCGTCGCATCCGCATCCACCCCTCTGCATCGCCCGCTCATTCCCATTCCCGCGCGCAATCTCGGCCGCGAATCCACATCCACCCTCTGCGTCCCCTGCTCATCCCCGTTTCCTTGCGCACTCTCGGCCGCGCCGCATCCGCCTCCCCTGCTCGTCCCCTTTCCTGCGCGCGATCTCAAGGCAGTCAAGCACGATTCACAGCGTATCATTCGATGTGTTCCCGTCTGCTTGGCTCCCGAGTTGATGCGCGCTCGCCTTCCCCATACCCTTCTGATGCTCGCATCTTCTGGACAACATTGCCTCGCTGGCATTCCGCTCAATCCTGCCATCTACTTCTTGTGCTATAACTCAATGACGACGCCACCCTCCTTGTTTCCGCGAACAGGCTATATCTCTCAACGCATGCAGCGCGACTGTGGGTCTCATTTCCCCGACCTGATGGCCCGAAAGTCAATATATGGCAAGTGACGATGGATTATCAACGACACGCGGCCGCCGCTCATGAATATTGGGCCAGTAGTATCGACAGCACCTTTGTGTGGCCGATGGGGGCATTTCCCCGCCGTCATTCGCGATGTCACACCGTGGACATGCCTTTTCAGAATTGCCAAGGAAGACGTACCTCGACTGGAACTCTGTTTCATATTTCATTGTCAAGTTGATTATATTCGCAAGACCTGCGCAGAGACCTCGAATACGCCAACCCCTTTAATGGTTCTCGTTGCCACCATTGCTCAGTGAGTTCCATGTGCGGTCGCAATACTCAATTCTCGTCCGCGCGCATCGTCCGCCGCCTCCCGATACGTCTCTCGTCCTGCGTTCGTAGGTGATTTATTTGAATATGGAAACGAAATATCTGAGCGCTCGCAGGAATCAAGAACTGTTCCTTCACCATGATCTGATTCACGTCGGTTTACCTCGCAGGAGGCACTTTCAGTCGACCGGCGGAAATCAGCGAGCCCGCGGTTCATCCGCCGCTCACTTCCCTGCGCATTCTGCACCCGCGCATCCCGTTCTGGCCTGTCGACCTCGCGCTGCCCGCGGACGTCGCCGCGGCGGGCCCACCGTTCATCTCTCTCGGCGACATGCTGGTGGCGCTACACCGTCCGGTGCACGAGCGTATCGCGAACGCAGACTAGGAGGCGCTCAGCGGGGAGGCTGGCCGCAGCGGGGTGCCGCCGGCGCATCTGCGCGATCAGAAGGTCGTGGAGCGCAATCAGGGCGTAAAGCGCGTGGACTTCTTGCGGCGGAAGATTGTCTTTAAAGGTTTGGTGCAGGAACCCGACGATCCGGAGGGATGTGTGCAAGATGGCGCTCCCACACTGTTCTGATCTGCCACACACTTCCGTCATTTACCACACACTCTCGCAAATGCCACACATTTCTTGGCCCGTTTTGTGCAAGGGCGACACACTTGATGCAGTCACGGACGGGTACACATATCAAGTCGAAAGAATGCATTGATGTTAATTGGCTGTCTAATGGAGTGTCTAGTTGGGTGCCTGAGGTTCACTGAAAGCACATGTCAGATATATACACAATAAGACGAAGGAAAAGACATATGTTCACTGTCTTGGTCCGTTTCGAGCTGCTTGAAGTGGCGGATGGCGTCGCCGCTTGAAGTTTCGCCGATTTAGTCCGTACGCGAGAGGAATGAATGATGTTCGCTTCATCAACCTCTGAGCGGCGTTTTCGAGGATTGACCGCCGAGCTCGACACCGGTGGTGACGGCGCGGAGTCCGAGGGCGAAGCGGGGGCGGGAAGTGCTGGTAGTTGATCGCCAAGAGGCCGGAGAAAATGGTCGTAAACGGGCTCTTGGGGCCCCCAGTGCGGGAAGAAAGCTAAGTGTAATAGCTCATGCATGGTCGCTGGGCCCCAGCCCCCGTGCTGCAGCGTAAATGAGTCAGAAGTGCTCCCACTATATCCGGATGTTTGCGGCGTGAAGAGGGAGCCATACTCACTCTCGTTGCTTGGAAAGTGCGGCGCAGGACCCGTTGGCTGCTCGAGAATGAGAGCATCAGGCGTCACTCTCGCGGCAGCAGAAGAGGCCATAACTACGTCGAAATTGTGGCCGTACGCGGCCCACTGCGCATCGTTCGACTCGGAAGGCACAGCGGCGAGCCTGGCAGTGCTGAAACCAACATCAAGGCATGAGAAATCGCAGGACGGCAGCGCTAGGGATTGATAACAGGGAAGATCGCGCACTGGGTTGCAAGATCGGCAAGTCGGTTACGAGAAAAATGAGGCAGAGGAACGAACTTGATATCGGCGAAGTGAAATCGGTGGTGCACGCCGCCCACGCCGTGTCGTTAAACTCCCCGGTTGACAGCTCGTAGGGCACCGCCGCGAGTGAGGTCATTCCAGCGGGAGGAGAATTTGGCACTGCGGTTTGTATATTAACAAACTGCCCGGTGCAGACGAGTCAGAGAGACACCAGATATGACCGCGGATGATGGCGCGGAAGGAACTGCCGCAACTGTGGTCCTCCCAGCGAGAGGAGAGTCGGGAACTGCACACCAAACATTAGCAAACTTCCCGCTGCAGACGAGCCCGAGAGACGCACCAGATATCACCGCCGCAGTTTCAACACGCCCAGTAGAACTGGCAGAAATGAAGACTGCACGACTGGTGGTGCCGGTTTTACCGCGCTTCGCTGTGGCCGCCGTTGCCGTTTTCTTCATCCGAGTCCGAAAGAATCTCCACAATCTCGCGTCCATCTGTGGTCAGTGTGCGCGTCCGTATCATATCAATCAGGGGGGTATCGTGGATGGACTCGCGCTTAACGCGCAATGAAGAGACGAGTAAATCGACCGTTTCCTGCTTGACTTATGCGGCAGGAGCCCGTTCGCGCAGGAAATCTCTCAGTTCGGACATGCTGATCCGGCCATTGTCGAGGAAGACGGCTGCGTTGGCGCGTATGTATGCCGGGGAATACACCTGTCAACGTTTAATAAATATATCGGTGCGGCGTGATTGCCCAGCGATTGCAGACTCCAGAGGGTGAGCGCGACGATTCCGCTCGGGGCCAGAGAGGCGACGAGATATACTGTACCGGACTGCTTAGTTGGCCACACTAGTTAGTTGGCCACTTGTAGAATAGAGGACCCCAGAGGAAGAATTTCCCCAAGTTGTGTGTGGGAGCAACCAATGGGACCTTCGAGGATGGTCCATGTCCAAGTTCGAGAAAAAGTTATCACTTGATCAGAAGTTACGGCAGCGCGGATCGCGGTCCGAGGTGTGTAACCATCATTTTGCAAGCATCAGCCGCCAGCCGAGGACCGCAACGGCTCATTCTCGACCAAATCTTCCTCAATCCACGAACTGCGGGGCTCTTTCTGCTCCCCTGACGAAAGGCTTTCACCTACGATACTACAAAGCCAGACTCCTCTCCACTCATTCGTGCTAAGCACTGGCCAAGTTCTCGTCCCCATTTTGGTTGGCTTTGGATGTCCAGCTCCGTATCGGAAGATCACACTGCGCCACCGCTCTGGGACTTGGCAGAGGCGGTATTGTTGACGAAAGCTTCCTTCTAGTATGTGTTCCAATATTCTACTCGTCTTCCTCTCTTCTTACCCTGATCCAATACTCCCAAACCACCTGATTTTGGCATCCCGGATCTTCGGATTCGTTCTGAGAGGTCTTGATGTCTAGAGACCAGGTTGACCATATCAGTACGTGCCAATACAGTCCATTGGTCCACATTGAAGTTTTTTTGGTCTTACCGACACTGTATCCCGCACGCGGAACACAAACATTTGAAGATGCTGATTTCCACCCTCCCCATTCCATACTTGTCAAAATCTTTTACCCGTCCCATGGCATGTATGCAGCTTCTGACTACATAAAGAACTGAATACATCCTATCTTTATCATTCTTGAGCAATACAGCTAACAGATTACACGTGCACAGGCTATTTGGCCGGGTGGCCAACTAACCGGTATTTACCTTTTGTTGGGCGGCCGCCGGGAAAATATTCAGTACACCCTGCATACGCAGTGTAAATTCACGGAAATTACCTGGATCAATTCTTTGGATGTCTGCAGTCATTCTAACATCACAGGGACCGAAACTGTTCTATGGTGTCCTCGGGCCTGTGCGCTGATGTCTTAGGTGGCCAACTAGCCAGTCACTGACAGTAATAATAAAGAGGTCCAGTAGGGAGAGAGCTCAGACGATTATGGAGGTGAGCCCGACTCGGACGATTCCGCTCGGGGTAGAGAAGCGACGAGATGCAAAGATGCCCAGCAGGCGAGAAGATGTTCGATGGTGAACCTGCCCGGTCGCACCGTCCTAGATCGATGAGTCGCTGAGGTGGTGAGAAAAGAAACCGATTGGCGAGGGCGGTGCACAACAGCCGAGAGCGGATCAATGCATGTGTGCGGAGATAATCTACACCTATCGAATGATCTACGCGCGGAGGTAGGTTGAGTTTTACAGTTGTGTTTTGGGAAGGAACGGAGCGTAACTGGAAGACAATCACCAAGATCGAAAAGGGGAAGCACGGCAGGGACTTTATGCGGTCTTCCTCGAGCTCAACGCGCGTATCGCAAGCTCCAATGAAATGACCTCCAGGGCTGTCAGCCCCTTCCTCCCCGCGAGCTTCTCCGCGCTCCCCATGAACTCGCGTGCCAACGTCTCCTCCAACTTCGCGCGCTCCCACGTCGCCATTAAGCGCAACGCCGCCACGTCCTGCAGCCCGCGGTCGATGAAGAGGTCGACGTGCTTGGAGAGATCGAGGCCGCGCACGTCTTTTAGAAAGGAGAGCAGCTCGGGCGAGTGTTTGGGCTGGAAAAATTGGTGGGGGAGCGGATGGGGTGCCTGGATCGCGGGTGCGAGTCAGTAAGCTTGGGAGATAAACAAAGCAGGCGAAAGGGAGGCTGACTTGAGAGAGATAATCATAACGAGGCTTTTTGACTAAATGCCAGGTACCCTTCGATGGGAAGACGCGATTTGGATGAGAAACACGAACTGTAACCGACGAATATTCACCTGATTTTCGTTGGCGAGCGGGCGCTTGAGAGTAGAATTCGACTGGAAGGAGTTGGACGGGTCATCGCCACCATCGCCACTGGGATCCTGCCCAGTGTTGATGGAAGGACTAGGCACAATGTGGCCGCGCGCGTATTTAAGAGGAGGGAATTTCTTCCTGAACTCGGCGTCTACAAAGTCGTAGTCCTTGCCCGTGTCGTCGTTCGGGGAGTACAAATTCTTGAGCGCTTTGCTGATCGGTTTTTCCGGTACGCGAAAAATGTGCATGATCTGCGATAGAGTCCAGCCGTGGGCGGAGACGATGCGGCAGATAGCGCGGCCCTTGCGGTTGAGAGCCCGGATATTGCTCCTGCATTCCCGAAGTCATTACAGGCCAGTGAGACGCACGACGTGGCACGGTGGCCCGTAAGGTTACCCTCTTTCAGTGCACTCAAAGCCGTTCTTGACCGGTTCGTTGTTCTCAAAGTTGGAGCATCGTGGGTTGTCTCGCGGGCCCGTGTCGCTTTCATACTCGGAATCGCCGGAGCTTTCGGTGCTCATTCGAGATGGGAGATCGTGGTGGCGAGAAGAATGCAAAGAAGAATGATCGCTTTGATGCTGTTGTGCATCGCCCTTCGGCGTTACCGGGCGCGTTATGCTGTGACGCTTTCGTACTTGTACCCGGCCGCGCTGCCACGGCTCAACCGATCCTTGCAAGTTCCATCGTTCTAACTGGTTCATCAGCATCGGCTCTCTTGAAGTAGCTTCTCCCCTTGTTTTCCAATCCTTTGACAATGGCCATGGAGATCCTACTTGCTCTAGCCTGCCTGAATCTCCGGGCGGCGAGGTTGAAGGAGACTCAAGACAGTTTCTACACGGCTATCCCGCCAGCCGTAGGAATTTGACGGGTTTGATGGCCGTCGGGATCCAACAGATTTTTCATTGGAATCCGTCAGAGGTGCAGATTATTGGATTCCAATGGGTTCACCAGAGAGAGGCTGGAGTCGAAAGACGGAATCTCAAGGCCTACACTGAGGAAGAAAAGTAGGGTCAGAAGATTAATTTTTGAAGCAAAAGGATGGGCGACAATAGGAATTGAACACACGACCACCAGAAGACATTCTAAACCGAGTACTGCATACATAACCACTCCGGCATAAACACTTTATAAGACGGGCCGATCTTAAGGTTAACTTAATAATTCAAAGATGTTACCTATTAGCAACTTACTAAATATCACTTGGCTTCGTTGCTCGTGATTAATACACCATACACAAATGTGCGGCTCTTTTAGAAGACTGGTAATTATTGAAAACAATGTGGACACTAAGCAATTTATACTCGGGGAAACAACCTACCGGGTACCATTGGTCAGCCTCAACGACATCTGGAACGCGCGAACCCGTCTAAGGGACCTCGAAGGGGGTGTGTGTTGGAGAATCAAGCCGAAGCTCATTTCAGCAGGGGGTGGCAAATGGCCGAAGCACCAAAGTGGGAAAATGAATGAGAAGAACAGCAGTCCGTGAGGCGCGCAGGATGTCAGAGGCTGAGGATGTCGCGCGGAAGCCTCGCGCATCAAATGATGCGCGCTCATAGTCACGTGTATTTACCATTGGAATTTGAGAGGCAGACATCGCGTCGGTAGGTGGATCAGCAAAATCTGATCATTGAATCATTGGATTTCGCTAATCTGCACCTCTGACGGTGTCCAGTACTTCCCCCTTAGGAAACCAAGCAACAAACCGTTGGATTCTAACGGGCCATCAATCCTATCAAATTCCAACGGCTGCCGGGATAGCCGTGTAGTTCCGTCCAGCTCGTTTCATCCACCCTGCACCGGCGGATTAACATCCAACACTATCAAGTACTGGCTACGCAACTCTTGACAAGCGCGCCACACAGATGGCGTGTAACTATTGATGATTGACTCTGGTGACGATTCTCCAGTGCGTCGTTACACCGGTACTGCGCCAATAGAACTGGGCCTCCCTCTCCGCTCCCTCCGTCCTATGTCCTCCCGCTACACAACGCGATTAGAACGTATCCAGAAACGGGCTTCTACAGCAGACCGCATCTCAGTTCTCGGAGCACACCTAGGGGTAGAAGAGCTCGTTGGCCTGCGTACTCGTTCGCCGCTGAGCCATGTGGCCCTACCCGGGGTCTTTCTTTGCCTGTAGCAACGAGCCTGCGATGCTGCCTGGACCCTGCCTCAGCCTTCTTATACTCCTCCTGACCGCTCAGCCTCCATTCTGTGGATACCAGATCTATCCATCCATCGCCGAAATCCATACCATGAGCCGTTCACTTCCCTGGTAACCTTATGTGTGTGCCTCGTATGCGTGGCTCACATGTTCCTATCCTTAACGCTGCGTCTTAACACTGCGCTCCAAATTTCTACTCGCCCTTAGGCCTGGCTGGTGACTTATCTGCGGTACGGCCGCATGACGACTGTATCTCCGATTTGTCTTCAGTATGTGGGTAACCCGAGCTGGGTCTTATCCTCCGTGCAGTGCACAGGACATCTCGCCCGACTTGATCCCACAATACATCCAAATTCCCAGAAAATACAAGTGAAACAGTCAGCCTAAAATATCTCGATGCTCATCATGAACCCTCCTCCTCCCATCCTCGTCCACATACTTGAGGAACCCCAACGTGGGCAGTGACGAGAGGAGTGCGGTCTCCTGCCACGCCGTTAGCGCGACTCTGGACGGACGAAATCGAAGGCACGTACATGTCGCCAGCGCTCGAAGGAGGACATCCCATACTGCGGTGCACGCATGGGCAGTGAGCGATGTTTCTCTTGTTTCGTGGACGTTGAATTCGTTATCGTAGGGGATTCTTGGGGCGTAGCTGGCTCCTCGGGTCGCGGCTGCACATGGAATCTACTGGAGTACGCCGATGAGAGGGAAAGGCGTGCTGAATGTCGCCTGGAGTTGATATCTGCTCGTGCGGAGGTGCCCTCCTGTTTCGGCTGCACGAATCGTCATGAATACGTCAACGAGAGCGAAGGGAACTGACGAACCAATAATCTCTCGAGTATCCGGCGGAGTTCGGCGATGCACGTGTTCATCTGGTTTGCTCCTTCTTTGCGCTTGAATAACGAGCCTAAGCGACTCGATCTCTGCTTGCATTCCACCCCGGCGAGGAACGACTCGAGGGACCTAATTTAACGGCGCGTGTCAGATTAAATCATAGACCCGCGGGAAGGACGTGCTCATTGAATATACGCACGTCCTCGAGGATTGCCTCGGGAAGGGCTCCGCTTTCGGCCTTGTGCCGTCCAAGTAGGGCGCATACTGTTTCGTGCATCAGTCCCACCAGATCGTGCACGCTCTGATCATCTCGTCCCCCTGCCTTGCCCCTGGCCAGCTAATCGCTCAACGAATCAGTATCGACCCAGACGCTATCTATGATGCCCCACAAACCTGACAGGTCCGGACTGTTGCTGCCGCAGCGGTGGCTAACGTCGGATTATTTTCTGCGTTCGCGATATTGTGGACCTCTGACGCGGCGAGGCGGGTATCGTTGAGGAGAGCGTCGAGGGCGTTGTGAGGCATGGGAGGAAAGGAATTTTGCGCCACTCGCAATTTCAGGAGCCCATATATATTAGGCCCAATTACGTCATGTAGAAGGTCATCCTTGTCCGCACTCGTCCGCATCTGACCAAAAAAAAAAGATGGCGATAGCGGGAAGTATTAACGACCTATTAATAGATACCATCATTAATATTGTACATGAGGGCCCAGAGAGAGTCAGAGACGCACAGGCAGCTATCGACAATTTGGGGAGATCATGGATCATCACGGTTCGCGCCCGTGTCGCATACCTACGAAATTATTGTTGAACCACACGAGTACTGCCCGGCGATCGATCGCTTCTGCCCGCGTTGTCGGGGATCCAATGCTGCCCCCGCATCGCGTTATTGTCTGGCTATAGCGGTTAATTGAATCGAAAAGGGACATTTGGTTCACGCCGTGAACTCCAAGTTTGGATTTGGACGCGGGACATGCTATCGGCGACCGGCGCAGCTTGGGCGCAGCTCGCAATCCTTGTGGGAATAAATGCATCGATAAGTAAGTATTGCAGGCCTGAAATGGCACAGAATGCCTGGATTAATTAGCAATTTAGTGATAGTAGTCGAATCAGATGCGGGACATGCGCAGTATTCGCAGTATTCGATGTTTACCTTTTGTTCCCTCTTCATGTATTTATGTAGACGGCAGCACAAGACGCGATATGCGTTCTGACCATGCATTCGCTGTTCCCGTCCGACCAGAGTGATGGAGAATGCCAGTGTTACTCCCCACACTCATCAACTGCCGTCCAGGATGTATGTAATTGTGGAATGAGGGGTAGATGAACGGAAGCGGAGCTCCTCGAACCTGTCCATTGCGTGAGCGGTCGAACAGAAATAGTCCTGTCCATCGCGTGAGCGATCGAACAGAAATAGTCTCTCCGAGTCCGACTGAGCATAATTTGTGTGGTGGACCTGTCCAACCAACCGGGGGAAATTCACGCATTGAGTCCCAAAGTTGCAGTGTCCGCTGATTTTAGGGCGATTGAAACAGAAAGTGATTGGTGTTGTGTCCAGTACCAGTTCTCGAATATCCCTAGATGATCATGGGGCGGAACGGATGTCAGAGCAAGGAGCGAAGAAACTGTGTACACGACTAACAAACAAGCCGTCGAGAGAGGTCGAAAGCGTGGTACAGGGTCACGGCACCAAACAAGTCGTCCGGTGACCAGCGCTCCCGATGGAAAGAAAAATGAAATGACGGGGATGAAGTAGGATACGAGCATCCTCGGCGAGCTTTGCGGGATAGTGCTACAAGGCGGAATTAATGCGCCTTTGAACGGACGTTCGCGGTCATGTGAGGTGGATGAAACAGCTCTCTGTCTGTTTTCTCTCTCTCTCCGTCAATGGAAACAGCCATTTGCCGTCCCATCATCGATAATCATTTCCTGTCCCATTGCCGTTTTCGGAGTTCCGAAATAAATAGGTTAACTGGTGTCGCCTGTGAATGTATTGGCCATCCTCCGTGGCTAGGTTCTTCTCGGAACCTACAAGAAACATTAATGAAAGGCCATGCAAGAAACACCCGGTATGTATAAGGGCAGAACAAGGCATGGAAGAGTTCAACTGGACGATGACCACAATTGAGATGCAAAAGTAACAGCGAGTCTCACGTGGAAAATCAGGACAGGACATCCACGCGCGGACCATTTCTGGGCACCCATTCCACAACCGTGTTCGCCGGCATTGATATTCTCAGGAATTTAATTCGATTTTGCAACACTTGCGTCCGAGTTCCCCATAGAGTATCGCCGTTTACGGTTCTGGATGCCGAGAAAGCGCAACAAATGGTCTCCGGAGCGGCGTCTCCGAACTGAGTATTCGGACCGTCTTTGGCGGTATTCTCTATTCATCTGAATTGTCCAAGAATCGATATGTGGTTTTTGCAGTTCTTATACTTCATTCCGGTGATTCCGACAGGACACATCCCTGACCTTCCACATCCGTCGGAGCTAGGAACTGACGCAATTGAATTTAACGGGGGTTGTTATCTGGATGAATACCGCGCGTCAGCTGCGCGGAGCGGGCGGCGAATGAATATCGCGTCTACCGGTCTGGATTTCGCCTAATCGGGCCTTACATCCTCTGGGATGGTCTATACTTTCCAAGTCTCCTCCTTTCGTGTCAGCACTTCCAATCCTCCTACCATGCGCTCAGCGAGTTTTTTATCCTTGTTAATGCTTGCGGTCGCTACCGTCGGCGCTGCTCTGCCTGTAGCCGCGGACCCCAATGCAGTATACATTCCACAAGCCAGGCATCGAGCTCTATCTCACATACACTGACCCAGAACACTACTCTCGTGACTGGATATGATGGGGTGCTCGGTCGGTGCTTCAATATTGACACCTTCGTTGAGGGACATCGGGCTAAATATTTGTGTTCATTAGAAAATCGGAATATTCGTCAGCCCATCAGCGCTCCCGATGGAAAAGGAAGAGGAGTGGATGCACCAGAATGCGTTGTACCCGGGCGTAGGGGTTTGAATGCATTTATGAGCTTTCAACCGAACCAAGATGATGCACCGTCCCGTTAGTCCGTCTTCGTATCCAACTAAAAATGTTTGCTCATCGTGTTGATCAGGAAATAAGACATTACGAAACAACGAAGGGTGCCAGATGAGCGTACCCAATGGAAAGGGGAAGTGATGTAGGGCGTTCTAAGGCTATTGCCTCCCGCCACGGATATCACTCCCCATATATGTAAATGCGCTTATAGCCCGACTGAATTGAATTCAAGTTTGGTCAATGGGAATGCTGAGAATAACACCGGCATATTTTGGCGTAGTCGAGGACCAGTGGGTGGTTTCTATCGAGGCTGAAAAGTGTGCGTGCCGGTTGTCGGAACCAATTTCAATCCTCCCGGGCAGCACTCAGGCGCCCCCGCGCCATCGAATGAAACGCGCGGGCCCAAAAACCTTCGTCGTCCTCTTGTTGGGCCCCGGCGTCTTCGGGGGGCAGGCTGACTGGCACGATCTCAGGCGACGGCGTCGGCGTGAACTCGGCGTAGAGTATCTGTAGCGGTGGAGAGGTTGGGTGGCGGCGGCGCATGAGGTAGTGGGGTAGGATCGGGGGCTGGGGCGGGCCAGCCACGGGAGGTGGGGCTGAGCGCTGCGCCCGCGGTGGGGATGCGTGGCGCACAAATGGGGCCGCGGCCGGCGGGATTGGCGGCGATACGGCGGAGGGGAGGAATATGTAATAGTTCTTCCCGTTTTTCGAGGTTTGATGTGCACCGCATGACTCGTCGAGGGCGCCTAGGGCGTTACCACTGGGAATGCAAACAGTGCGTCAGTGTCGGATGCAGGCAATCGGAATTATCCGCGCGGCGGCGCATTTCAAGGGGAAAAGGAAAATTGACATACCATACAGCACAGCCCATACCCTTCCTCATTCATCCAAAGGTGTCGTACCCAAGCCGAAGTTGCTCGAGCGCATCGGCGGAGAAATACCGCTCTTCCATTGGGATGACGAACCGGTGACCCTCCATTTCCACCGCGCGCCACATTCGGTTCTGCGACACGACTGCGCCGTGGTGTATGATTGTGTCGCATCCAGTGGATTGCTTACGCTTTCTGGTGGACGGCCGTGCGGATTCGAGCGAAATGGGTAGAATTTGTGGTTGGATGGGACTGTCGTCCAACTGTCGTCGTCATAAATGACCCCTAAGCCATCCTGGGCCCCGCAGTAGAGGACGTGCATCGGCAGCCGGGGCATCGCCGAGGATTCGGAAGAGGGAACGAAAATTCAACCAAGGCAGAACAGGGCAGAACGTAAGCAGAACGGCAGAGAACCCTTAGAAGAGCCTCAGAATATGATGGATGAGGTGATGCGCCACGTGGGTACGGATCAATGGATCGTCGACTCCGGCTTGTCCCGATGTTCGCTTTTGCCAATGCAGTCGCATAATGCTCCGTCCATTATTTCTCCGGCGATTCTCCTCATCCGAGCTAGCAATTCTTCCATGCTCACGACCATTTGATGAATCGTGGGTCATTGGACCAATTTATGCATCTCCGACACTCGAGTCAACCCCGAGCATTTCAAGGTTGAGCCTTGAAATTGAAAAGTGGCCAAATGAAACCATCCTTCCCCAGATGGATAGTCGAGCGGGAGACACACTCAGATCGCAATGAAGCGCTGACATTATCCCGCAGTCATTCCATGTTTTACATTTTACCGCAGGTCGATCTGCCGCACGATCCTAACCGGAAGAGTGGGGTATGGTTCGGTGGGGTCGTCGCTCTTCGACGGCACCTCGTCGGTCTTCACTGTTTACTTCGCAGACAATTCCATGCAGTCTTTTGCACTTGCGTAGAGTTGCACTGGAAATGAACCCCCCCTTTCAATAGGCTGGGACAAATCCCCTACACCGCGAGGTGTCTATCAGGCCCCCGTATTCAACGATCTCAGACCAACCTATGTTCTGCATCCCGCTAGGTTCCAGCCCTGCCTGATGCCGACGTACCCCAGAAGCTCTCGGCCAGCCTCGCCCGATTACATCCGCGGGGCCAGACTCGGCCCCTTCCAGGAAATTTCCGCATTCCGGGATCAACTGCGTATTTTCCGATGGTAAAAGCGGGCTTCAGGCCTGTGCTATTATCCTTGTAGTCCTTACGCCGCCATATACACCGACGGCCTTTATTGGCCTTCAACTCTCCCTCATAAACTCGCCGATTTTGATCGACGGGAGATCTGAGACAGGACTGAAATTCTGTGAACCCGATCACGGCGCACTGCCTCGGTCTGGAATATAAAAACCCTCCCAAAACACACCGATTTCCCACTCGACCTCTACTCAGTCCACCTACTCCATCAACAACTACCTCTCACATCATGTCCGACAGCACCAATTTTTCGCCTGAGCGGGCCTGGCTCGCCTCCCACTGTGTCTGCAGCATCTGCCGGCGAGCATCGCTGGCCAGCGTCGCCGACGTCCGTACATCCCCCAGTCCGGTGAGTCCTAGAGTTCTATTTCCAACGCATACACTAATCGGTCTATGATAGTGCACGATCCTCACCACAGGGGTGCCGCACGCCACCGATAAGCTGCTCCGCGCGCGCTCCAACTCCATCCCCGTGATACTTACAGAGCAACAGGGTACTTCGCTTGTCTCTCGCGCTCTGTCCCCACGACTGATAATTCCTCGCCCTGTAGAGCGGAACCCCCCGAGGCTCCCAGCGGACCCAGCGAAGGCGTCCCGCCGCAAATCGCTGCTCCGCTCGTTGATCCCGGGCTTGTAGAGGTTCGTTCTGATTTCGTTTTTCATCCGTTCATATACTGACGGACCGATAGAACCGCCGGGATTCAAACGCCCGACTTGAGTGTATTTATATATCAACGAGGCAAAATTGTACATCATTGATGGGCTTTCTTCAGTGAATGGATTCATTTCTTTCGTGCTTCTTGGTTATATTTCAATTTATGAAGTCAGCAAGAGGCCAAGCCATTTCAACGTGTGACCAGGGGTATGAATCGGGTGCACAAATCGCAAGCATGACAGGTAGCGGAGTCTAATTTGCGCGTCTTGCATCTACAAAATTAAGTCCTCGTGGATTCCGGCGCTAATTTCCATTCGCTTGAGGTTGGGAAACTGTGTTGTGAGCGAGCCGGTAGTTCGAATCCCCCCGGGTACATGAGCATCGCATTGAAACGTATGGTTTATTCTAACGGGAACGGCGGTGCTGGCACTGGGGGCAAAACCCTACGCATGCGCCCAGTGTGGCGAATCAGATGCACTTGAAGTGAATCAGTCAGTGAAAATACGACGAGTCTGAACGGATTGGGGGATTGCGGAGCACATAGCGATCCAAGCACCACAGTTCAGGGCATTGCATTTTACATGTAACGACACAGGATATTGCCCATACGGGATCTGTCAATCGTTTCTTAACGAGCTTTCCAGACGTGTCAATCCATTGCGTCAATCTCACGCAATCCCTACAAACTTTGGCTACGAAGTATACATCATATGGGTTGCCCGGGTCGGTGTGAATATCTTTTTCACTCCGGGCAATGTAACCTAGAATGCCCAAGATATCATCAGGTCTGTTTATGTATACAAAGATAGTTGGTCATATTGGTGAGCTCTGGACACTCCAAGAATCCAGGAAAATCCGTTAAAAAGGGGCAGCTCCTGTATGCCTGACCGTCCTTCTTCGCCCATATCTGCGCGCCAAAACCCTCAAGTGTAAAGTTTCCCGGTTGATACGTGAGCGTGAAAGGGACGTTGCATGGGTCCTCGTCCTGTACATAGGCCCTCAGCATACAATCGCATGTAGATGTACCAACGTTCACCGTCCACACGTAGGTCCCATTCGGGTCGTTCGCGGTGTTATTGGCGAGTGCCGCGACACCAATGCTGCAGTTGACTCTTGTCACGGAGCAGAGACTCCAACTATCGGGATTGCCCTAAGTATCGCTGGTATCAATGGCCGCTGCTGTCGCGCTCCGAAAGAGGAACACAGTTTACAGAGCAGTCGCTGTAAGCTGACCGACACTGGCCAGGTTCGTGTAGCGGAGGATCTAGTACCAGTGAGAATGGCAACTAGGCAGACATGATCCCACTCACAGGGTTATTATGTGGGTGCATTTTGGGCATTTCTGGTATTGTTTGTTTGAATGACCGACCAGCAGTGAGTTTGTATGCGCACCAGGCGTTGGAAAAAAATGACGGGATGCGCCAGTTTTATAGCAGGATTGTGCATGGCAACGGACGCCGTTCGGAGGCTCGTTGGCATGGAATCGCACACAACCTGACAGCGATCACAGAGGATCTGGGTGAGTTCATGGAACTTCCAGCTTCTTCCAACACGTCGCAGCGAAGACGGCGATTGAATTGGGGTAGCAACAACATGGGTCCTGAAATCATAGCCCCATGATCCGTACCTCTATATTCGTTGAGCTGAGAACATATGTCTCAGGTCTGGTCTGGTCTGGTCCTGTCTTATATCACTTCACAAATATCCAACACTTTATATATTGCAACAGAAACGACAAAAGGAAACTTTATAAGCTTTCTGGAGGTGTTCCAAATAGATGCTAGACATCCCCTGTGTGCTCAAGCTCACACTCGTGCTCACTGAAGAGGAAGGGTAGGATCTACTGGCCTTCCCTCTGTTTTCTACAGGTATTTATACAAACTGGCATTCTAAATAAGGAAATGATTCTGAAACCAACTTTTAGCACAAACAGATAAACGGAACACAGATATATCGGGGTGATGAGCAGTATTAGCTCAAGAAACAGCCCTGTTGGTAATTAGTTCTGATTAAATGGTATATTTTGGTAGATAATCTGCGAGATTGGAAGGGGAATTGTGCCATAGCACGTATGTGCCCTGGGTGGTTAATCCATGTGCCAGCTCCACGGAGCCCTGGTCCATCAACCCTCAAGTCGCCCAATTAGTCAAACCTTTAGCCCTGGTCAAAGCAAGTCCTGGCATCACAGGCCAAGGGCTCGGTGCTATCTCCGACATCGGATCTCTGTTCCGTGCTCAGATCGGTGATCTCCGTGATCAACATCATCAAATCTTCGGAATTGTTCGGACTATTGAGATGCGCACAGTTATATTATCTAGAACTGTTCTGCAACCTTATTAGATCCCTCGTACGGTAAGTCCCATAGTCCGAATGGAGTGCATTGATATGTCCTTGATAGGATACATGCAGGTTGTTCCCAATCCCTTGGTTAAGGATGGTAAGAACACCTTTAGCTAATAGACTAGTACTTAACTTGGCAAATTTGACCCATTGTGGTGGCTGTCATCCCCAAGTAAGCAATAGAGCTACTCACACATGTGTTCGTCCTTAGCTAGCAACTCGGACCTCATCCTAGCTCATAGTGAGTGATATAGTCTTTATTCTGTACGAAGCTCCTGCCTAGAACAGCAAAATTGAAAGATTTCACCGCTGGTCACAGGGCCGGCTTATCACCACCACAATTGGATATTCCAGGAGCCGATTCAGTCCTGGTTTACCAGCAAATTGTTCATCTGGTTCCTCTCTGCATGGAAAGCTGGATGTACTCACTGTGACACACTGCAGCAGCTTCCTGAAGTATCACGCTGTCCTTACGGTTGAATTGTTCACAGAGAGCCAAACGCGAGTAGAATATGTCTCGACAAAAATAGCATAGCTTGGCATAGCACGTGTAGAATCCTCTCCAGCACTGAGCAGTGGGTACACCCACTGAATAGCTCACCGATTCTCGAATGCTCGCAAAGAGTGCGATGGGATTCAACGAAGACACGTCCAGGAAGCTCAGCGGCCATGTTCAGTTCTGCGAGCCTAAAATATGGCACAAGGTTCTCCAGCCTGCCAATGGGACGGAACACCGGCGGCACCCAAGTTGGTGGTGGTTGAGAAGGAGTAGCCGGATCCGATTGAGCCAATCGTTCAGACTTGATCTGATGATAGCATCACACCCAGCTTCAGCCTCCTCCCTCACAACTCCCTCATGTCGCTGAGATGACCGTCCTGGAGGATCTCATACATGTCTCCATTTCAATTCGATCTGGTCCTTTCGAGGAAATTTGGGAATCAGAGAACCGGAGCAATGGATACACGGATCGAAATGCACGGCGGCATCTCAAGCGAACTTGATTCGGCAGTGCCACCATCAGATCGAGTCTGATGTCCAACCAGGTGCTATTGAGGCGTGTCTTGGTGATGGTGGGGGCCCTCGCTGAAGCGGAGCATGTATAGATGGAGTGAAAAACACATATACTACAAAGTTTGCCCTGTCGTCGAGCACACACGCGACACTGCGCACCAACCAGCATGCGGACCTCCGTCCAGATCAGTGCTCACCACATGTCCTCATACCGTGCTGCCACGGGATCCCCCGTCTAATTGAGCATTGAGTTGTTCGTCAGCACATCAGCCCCTTGGCGCCCGGGTGCCTGTGCGAGTGACCAAAGCCCGATGCCGTTCATGCAGTGAAGGTGCGTACCATTTTGGGTAACCGCGTTGGAGGACCGTATCAGGAAAAAATGTGATGACTATGTCACGTCTGATAGTCCCAGTAGCTGTGATAACCTGGTAGACAAGTCCCCCTTTAGAGAGCACCTGGTAGCTCTCTGCACAAGCTATAGTAGCTCCTGGTAGCTCCTGGTAGCTTTGGCGGGGCAGCTCAGTAGCGGTCTGGTAACGCGCAGTATCTCATTATATCCCGAATAATTCATCATAGTGGTTCCACACGGCTCATTAAATCTCAGTGGGAACATGGAAAGACTTTCAAAAATGTTACATTAGGTAATAACGAGATACAGAATACAGTCGCTAAATGGGTTCCGGAACATTACCAGTTCCAGAACAATCCGCATTCCCAGTTCAGGCCGTAGGTTCTGTCCACAGGAATTTTTGTCATTAATCTAGAAGGTGGCTTATATATTCCTACCATATATCAAGCCAGCATTGTTGTCCGTTGTCACATGAAAAATCAATATATCCAAAAGGCCATGTGAAACGGCTTGTTCACATCATAGCCAAATGTTGCAGCGATTATTTGCCACTGGTGCCTTGAATCAACTGTGTGGACATCCTGGGATCCTTGGATGCACCACTCTGGGGGGCCATCAGTGGGTTTTTTTGAAAGAAAGATCAGTTGAACTCCGAAAAGGGTGATGTTCCTGAACTGGTAATTTTGTCGAAATTCACTTATTGCCGAAACTGCTGTTTTACCAATGGTCAAGTGACCTCAAAGATTTGGACGCAGATGTCACTTATGCTTTCGAGGTCGTAGAATCCAAATATGCAAACAGAATCTGCTCATCTCCTTTCCCTATTTCTCTATTTATAATTTATTTCTGCGTGTTCCGGAACCCATTTAGCAGCAACTGTACATCAGAATACATATATAGAAGGAGCACGCGGATGGCAGATGGGGAATTGTGAATACAACATACTGAGGATGCTTCCCGATACCCAAACACGACGGCCACATTAATACACTGCATGGATGACAGACATGAATCAATGCACAGCACAGGGACACTCATCAGTTTGGGGCCAATGCACAGTGCCAACGTACTTGGGTGTGGTGTTGAAGGTACGGGGAAGAGATGGGGGGGAGTCAAGGTTGAGAGGGTTGCATGGGAATAGCAATGCATAACTTGATTTCCAAGACTCGAAAAGGCGGGCTTGATTCCAGCGATGCCGGCTGATCTTGCGCCTTGAAGATAAAGCCAAGACAAAGCTATAAGTATGAGGGTTAAGGGAGGAGGGCTCATTGAGTGCAGAAAGAGACTTTGAGGTGATTTTGAGGACATCTTGCAAGGGGGAGGGACTAGTCTGTAGTTAACCACGCGCTGATGTATTGGAGGTCGACCTTATTACGTAAACTTCGGAGTTCCAATTTGGGCCAGGCTCATTCAACACTTCCAGAGGCCTGAAACACAAATCCTAGGAAGCCAACAGGCTTGGAATTCAACTCCGAGAAGCTTTGTCACTTCATAATTGTTTGCCTCACGCATTTTCGCATGGAACGAAATCTTCGTCAGCTCGCGTGGCCGGCCCATCAAAATTCGGCATCGCGGTTCTGAGGTCTATGTGGGAAAAGGAAACGGAGAAGGGACTTCTTTTGACCTTCTGTAGTATTACTCACAATGAATCTGTAAAGAAGCGCGCTCCAAACGCGCGAATGAATCCCGACATTTTTCAGATTACATAATAATGTCGACCTCCAATGACAGCTGTCAGGTATTCGACAGACTAAAACACGCGAGGCACCGAGCGAAAATTGTTGTAGCATCTGTTTATAAGAGACTAGGGAGGGACTGGATTGACGACTCGGGAACTCAGTTGGCAAGTGGCAGGTTGCCAGTGTACAGATTATGCGAGGGACATATCTGGACAGTTGCGGGCTGCCAGAGAAGGGGGATGTTTGTTGACACCACCAAACAAGCACGTAATCGACACGTGCGTCGGACTTTGAAACGGACTTGTTTACATTGTTTACATTGGAGTATCACGCCTATGTCAATATTACATGACTGATGTGCCCCGGGCCACCACGGCGGATCACTAAGAATAAATTATTTTCCGTTACATCCATTTTCTATGACGTTCCAGATGTTGCAAAAATCAAATCCGAAAAAAAAAAATTTACCTTTCCAAAACTTTTTTTCTTCAGATCTCAGAATGCTCCTATATTGCATCCCAATCTTGAAGGATCTGGGCTGCATCTGACTGAAAGCAGCGCAAAATGCAGCTTCGGTCTTGCGGGCCGGTTTTGCACAGCCCATCACGTCAACGATCTGTGTTGTTTCCGTTCGTCCTCTCATATCTCTGGCCATCCGCGACCTCTCCACTCTCAGGTTTCCCTCTCGTGCATTCCATTTGCTTAACATGATGAAGACTTCCTCAAAACTGGGCTTTTCGCAGCATCTGAAGTCCTCCTAGTGCGGCGGCATTTCGGCATAGGCGTATGTCAGCACGCAGCTGCCAGAGAGCAGAGGTTAGTGAAGATAAAAAAATCAAGATACACGGCATACCTTTCTGGGTGGGCTTCAAGGCCGGCCTTGAGGAGAGACATTGCGTTGTCATTCTTGCCGATCGACACGGTCCAGGGTACGTCATGTACATGCGTGGATAAGAAACAGGACAGCGAAGAGGTAGAGGCAGCTTACCATACTTCAGGATAGTAACACAACAGATGACTGCCTTGCGGTACACCTTCTCGACACGGGAGATGCCCGCTGATGTTGGTGCCGCCGAGCCATTGGAGAAGAGCACGGTCCGGACCTGTATATGTGTAGGGGAGAGGTTGCTCATGTACTTCTTTGCGGTGATCTTGTCGAGGCCCATCTCGCACCCGCAAACTGTGTCCACAGCTGCTTGATGGAGTGTGTCCATCTTTTGCTGGGCATCCCACGTGTTGTCTCGTTTCTGCCAAGTTGAGGAACTGAATGTATTCCGCCCAGATGGACCCGTTGTCGCGATCCTGGCTGCTGTGGTTGAAAGTAAAGTCAAGGGCCATGCACTCACGGTCTCGTGTCTTCGCGTCCGACGTTTATATGGTGCACATATTCAAGATATAATTTTCACAGGTCGACAGATGGGGATAGTTTGGGAAACCTGTCGAGGAGCTCTTCGGCTTCATTCAGGATGAACGACAAGGGATTGTCGAGGAAGTGTTGGATATATGCAGTCTGTGCGGTAGCAGTGTTGGGACATGTTTCAAATAAAAAATCGATTTCTCAATTTGTGCACTGGGGGGGACTATTGTACAGCCCAACACATTACACCTCCAAAGCCGTCTTGTGGGCAATCTTCATAGCGGCCAGACAGGTAGCGCAAACCTGATACAGTGGCCAGCCGCAATTCATTCAACCTGGCATTGGGCACTCCGACATCCCTCGATATTCTCTAGCTCATTGGTCATCCTTGTGGAAGCAGAGCCTCGGAGGAGGAGACATTGATCCAAGCATGTGCATTAATCCCTTAGGATCCAGCTCGAACCCGTTGGTTGTCAATGACAACGGTGTTGTGGGCGATAGAACACCATCTGCAAGACCCTCGGCAAGACCCAGTTGAGTGCCAGCTCCTGCACGAAAAGGATGGCGAGGATATCCCACAAACGGGAGGGTGGATAGTCGAGGGAAGTCCAGATGCTAGATGGTCCAAAGCACGTTTATACAGTTGATTCATTTCGCAATTTGCTTAGCCGGGAGTATACTGGTGACATCAAAATTTGTCGGACTTGGGAAGGGCAAGCTCAAGCATATCGTGAAATATAGGCAAATCTCGGGTGATCAAGGGGCTGTCGATGTGGAATAGCAAGACCTCCGTCGCGAGTACCAGTGTCCCATCAGGGAACCAGAGATTGTTGAAGCGGAGAGATACAGCACTGGGCATCGCCGTTTCTTCGCATAGCACAGAGTCGTGGGAAGCCCGACTGTAGACCTTGCGAATGATGAGATGAGAGGGCAAGTGGCTGAGGGCGCCAGCAGGGATAAAATGATGGTTAAGGAAGGAAGGCAACAATGTAACCAAGTGTCAGTTCATCTACGTCTACGCAGCACACGATTCTTCGCGCCGACGCAAAAAATCCCAATCCCGATTACCCTGTCTTTAGATGCTGCGCAAAGCCCCGGTTTTGAGGAATTCTTCAACACGTTAAGCAAATGGCATGCACGAGAGGGAGCGGAGAGGTCGTGGATGGCCAGAGATGTGAGAGGACGAACGGAAACAACACAGATCGTTGACGTGATGGGCTGTGCAAAACCGGCCCGCAAGACCGAAGCTGCATTTTGCGCTGCTTTCAGTCAGATGCAGCCCAGATCCTTCAAGATTGAAGAAACTACACTTATATAGTATACTAGGATGCAATATAGGAGCATTCTGAGATCTGAAGAAAAAAAGTTTTGGAAAGGTAAAAGTTTTTTTTTTGGATTTGATTTTTGCAACATCTAGAACGTCATAATTTTCTCTCTGGTGTAGATCTCTCCATGTCAATCTCTCCATTCGTCAAAACTTCACACCTGCCCGTCATCAGCTTCGAACTCCGTCTTCTTCGTCATCGTCTTCGGGTGTCGGTTGACTGCGCCATCTTTCGCTGCCAATCACCCCATATTCGGCCTGCGAGGCGGATCGCGGTGGTGTGCCGATCGGAGGCGATGTTATGGGCTAGTCGCATGCGCGCGAGGGTCTCGCCGTTCCCGATTTTCTTGAAAATTGACTATCTGGTTCCCCAGAACACATCCCCTTTGCATTACAGACCTCTGTTTGCTCCCTTTGAACCTTGCCTGTGCTTTATGGGTACTAGTCCTCGCGTCGGCCCAAAATCCTAAATTTCTTTGGACGGCCCCTACCGAGTGCTACTGATCCGCGCATACCGGGTATCAGACACTACTGATCCTGGGGCAGCGGCTATCGCGGCTATCGGCTGCTACTGGCCAACACCGCAGGCCTACCCGGCCTACCGGCGCTTCAAATCTGAGGTGCAGGCAATGTAGTAGTTTCTTTTTTCCTGATGACGACGAAACTGCCAAGCTGCCGGATGGGTGAGTCGTTCTTCAAGAGGAGGGAGGGAGGGAGCACTGATGGGGGGGAGGGGGCTCGGGAGAGAAGAGGAGACTCGGGAGATGTTTGATAGCCCATCAATATTTCAGTGGATGCCGCCGGTATGCCACCGTGCATCGAAATGGATTGATACCGGTTCTCTCAATACCTAAACTTTCACGTCTTTTCGATGACTCCTGTCTCCCCGTATCGCGGGAGAACCCTTCGTTCACCCTTTCCGCGTTCAGTGGCTCGATTCTGATTGGCTCCCTCCCGCTAGCCCCCGCTCTCGCTCTGGCCTCGTTCGCCCCAGCGCCCCGCCTAGATCTTCAGCGCCCCAAATGTGCAACGAATACCGCGGTGCTCTATTTCTCGAAGGCGCCCGTATATCGCTCTCCCGGGCCTGTAGCTGATTCCCCTCCTCTGTTCGGACATCGATCCCTCGCTCGGAGTACATTCAGTGTCGATAAATCCTCTGTTCTGCGTCCTCTCTCATTTTGATTTCCCCCACTCCCTATCTTTTCTTGCCCTGGCAACAAAATCCTGGTTACCGACGACCTGAGGTCCATGCTGTTCTGGGGAAACTGCTATCGTGTCTCACTGCCAACTGGATCTTTGCTCATGATCATTGTTGTGCCAGAATGTGCCCAAGCCATGTGTTGGACACGAGTCTGCATCGGCACCGTGACTTATTGCCTTTCCTAGATTTATGGCACCATGGCCTCCTCTTTATCCGCCACACGTGCTGATCACCTACCTACACTACGACGACCCGTCCTTCCGCCAGTTCGCGCGGTGCTCTCTACGCACCCGTGTTCCACTCCGTCTCCGACTTTCCTCCGGTACAGAGGACCCCATTCTGCGTTACGGGGCCAATGCCCGCTCTCAGCCTTTTATCCACTCCTCTGAAAGTAGAACGTAACAACAGTTGGACCGCGCAGCCCACAGCGCTGCTCCTGGCGCGACAAAACGCTCATGTATTCACACTGTTCGATTGAACTCGTACCTTGGACGGTTGCCTAGGTGGAAGGATAGGCAGGAATGGAATAAGGGGACCCAGCGCGCAAACAGAACATGGTCCTCAATTTCTTGACCGTAAGACCTCAGCTGATTCTAGAACGCCTCCGCGACCTCTGGCCCATCGGGGTCGTACATCGTCAGACATCGTCCAGTGAATGGCGCAGCTGTGGCAGTGGCCGGATGTGCCCGTATGCTGTACTATGCTCCCATATGCTTGAAGTCCTGAAACTCCGTGTCTCCAATGCCTGATCGGTAAGTTTATCCGCATTAGGAAGCGAGTCTGCCAAGAACTCGGACCGAGGTGCCGGCTCCTCTCTTGCTTGACCTCACCACCGCCTGGTGTTCAAGTTGTCTGCTTCGCGGCCCTGTCTATCCTCCTCAAAAATCCTGTGCTCTTATTTCATCTTGCGCTCTCAATTCTGCGGAAATGCGCTTGGATCAAGCTATATGTAACATGTAGCACATGGGCGCGCCGTCTCGCGCGGTCCAACGTTTTGGAGCCGGAGCTCGTCATCCTCGCGCAAGGCGATGGCTTTATTGCAATTTTTCAGGCGTCGGTGGACTTCGTGTTACCGGATCTCAAGCACGCAACTTAGCGCTAAATAAAAGTCCGGCCCTCGACGGAAGGGGCCTCTCTTTTTTCGCAACGCTTCCCCTCTGCATCCATGGCGGATTCCGACCTCAAAAGACGGGCGTCGTCGATATCCGATGCTGATGCTCCCGAAGGCAGCACGGAGGCCCTCGCCGTAGACGATACCGTTCCCGAGCGCCGGCAGATCGGGCTGGTGTCTGCAGTCTTCATCATTTTCAACAGGATCATCGGGACGGGTGTCTTCGCGACTCCATCGTCAATTCTAAGCCTGAGTGGAAGCGTTGGACTCAGCCTGTCCGTCGTCCATTCTTTTTTCTTTCCCCGCCATTTCGTCTGATGGTTGGGTAGATTCATGTGGGTGGTCGGTGCAGTCATCGCCGCGTCAGGGATGTGGGTGTATATCGTGTGGGGAACGGTACGTGTTAGCTTCCATTCAAGGTACGGTCTGCCAACATCGTCCAGGCCATTCCACGCAACGGCGGCGAGAAAAATTACTTGGAATATCTCTTCCGTCGGCCGCGCTTCCTTGCGACATCCATGTTTGCAGCGAACGCCCTACTTCTCGGTCAGTTTTTATCACCGTGTCCCTACTTTTGGCTAATTCCTGTCTTCAGCGTGGGCCGCCGGGAACTCTCTCGTGTTCGGAGAATATATTCTGTCGGCTGCGAACCGGGAGCCCACGCGGTGGAAGCTGCGCGGCGTTGGTGCCGCGTGCATCACATTTGCATTCCTTCTTCACGGAACGGCCCTGAAATGGGGATTGAGATTGCAGAATGTTCTCGGGGTGTTCAAGGTCGGTTCGGTATCCCTCCAAATATCTTCGACAGGTTTAAGTGATATCATCCCGATAGGTCGCCATCCTCGTGTTTATCGCCATTACGGGTTTCGTAGCTCTGGGAGGCCACACCAAAACCCCCGTACCAAATAATTTTAAAAACGCATTCGAAGGGACCACCGCGAACGCGAGTTCCTTCTGCAACAGCTTGTATAACGTACGTCTCCACCCTTGGTTACGCTGTGCGCCCCGAGACTGAATTCGGTCCAATCAGGTCATCTGGTCGTTCATCGGCTACAGCAACATTCTCTACGCCATGGCAGAAGTCAAGGATCCCATCCGGACGCTCCGCATCGCGGGGCCGCTGTCGATCGCACTGATCACCGTGCTGTATCTCCTCGTGAACATCGCGTACTTTGCGGCCGCGTCCAAGGAGGAAATCACCGGCTCGGGACGGCTCGTCGCGGCGTTGCTCTTCCGCAATGTGTATGGGGCCCAAGCGGAGCGCGCGCTGAACGTGTTTGTAGCCCTTTCAGCGGTGGGAAACGTCTTGGCCGTGGTATGTATTCCTCCACATCCAGTGTTGTCTTTTTTTTTGAAACCTCCTGTTAGATATTCTCCCAAGGCCGGGTGAACCAAGAACTGGGCCGCGAGGGTATCCTACCTTTTAGCAAATTCTGGGGCTCCAACCGGCCATTCAATGCTCCGCTCGCTGGTCTTGGTGCTCGTGCGTTCAGACCCTTTGTTTTTTTTGGCGTTCCTCAAGTTGACGACAATCCTGGCAGACTGGATCATCGTGCTAATTGTGATCTTTGCCTTGCCTCCGGCGATGCCTACAGTTTCGTCATCAACACTGTACGTGCAGTCAACGAATTAATTTGTTCAATTGTCGCTGAACTAGTCCAGATCTCATATCCACTGTCCGTTATAAACGCGATAATAGGCTTCGGAATCGTGTACCTACGTTTCTTCCCCTACTCCGACTGGAAGCAACCCTCGCTGGGCGCCGTAGCCGCCGCCGCCTTTTTCGGCGCGAGCAACGTCTTCCTCTTCGTCGTGCCGCTGCTGAAGCCCCCGCCGGGCGGCGAGCCGTACGTATCCCTTCCGTATTGGACGCACGCCGTCGCGGGGTGGGTGGTATTTGGGCTCGGGGCGCTGTATTGGGTGATCTGGGCGCAGGTTCTGCCGAGAGTCGGCGGCTACCGCCTTGCGAGGGAGCAGGAGGTTGGGAAGGATGGGCTGTCGCGGCATGTTTTTAAAAGGGTTGGTTCCAGGTAATTAAAGGGTCGACGCCTTCTTAATTGAATCATTCCTTCCTGGCAGTCAATTATTGGCATAATACATCGTATCGTGTTCATAAACCAGCGGACTGGAGATTATATGTTCCAAGTCGCGAATTCGATCGCCGTTCGTACATATGCACAGCTATCCACAGGCCATGCGCTCCGGCTCTTAAATTTGTCCGCATCGGAAGGATACATATTTGACGGACCACTACTACTGCAGGGCGGGTGATTCAATACTTCTCGCTTTACTCAATAATTTGAATTCTCCGCTGCAGCACAATTTGGGTACTCACCAGTACAGTACGGAGCTCGAACCACTGGCGCACCCATTTTGCGAACCGGCTCTGATAATTTATAATTGAAAAAATGTTGGGGGCGACCACTTTCCTTTCCTCTTCGCTCCTACGTTTGGTGGTTAAAAATTCAGGGTACGTATGAGGTGTGATAGTAGACGTTAGATGGCCGCGGTATAAAGCGAAGTCAGATTTTAGCCTATGCGCATTCTTTGTCAATGTTTGGTCCCATTCGGATCGCAACGCGGGGCACGTGCCAGGCTTTTCTTCTTTGACTCCTTACGCAATTGCTTAGAGACGGCGATCGGCTATCCTGATCGACCCATTGCACCGCGCAAACGCGCACCCTCGATGGAGAGAGACAGCGCCTCCGCATCTCGCACGCACGCACTCGTCCGCGTCGCGGCGTCGGCAAATTCACCGCTTGGATTTGGCGATCGATCCGGCTCGATCCGGTGGGCGCCTTGTACGTTCGCGTCCGCCCCCGATCCTCTCCGCGCTAATCGTGGGACCGTGAGGCTTAGTGTTACCCGCGCTCGACACTGTCAAGCACTTCCGCGCAGTGCAGATCCAGCGCCCGCATCCTTCGCACGCGAAGCCCGTCACGGCGCAGCTGTGGGGCTCATCCAGCGCAGCACGCCCTCGGAGCGCGCGGAGAAGCCCCAGTAGCAGATGTCCCGGTGACGCGACTCAGACTGGGAGACGCGACTCAGACTGGGAGACGCGACTCAGACTGGGAGACGGAGCTGACTGCGCTTCGATGGGGGGGCCGACGACGAGTGCAAAATTCGAGGTGAGTCGCAAAATTCGGGCTCGATAGGACGTCGGTCCTGTGTTTGGCTGTATGCGCGACGCCGAACATTTACGCTACTGTAAAATATTGATGCTGACGCGTAGGAGATCGAGCCTTCCCACCGCTGGAGCGACAGAACGGAGTCGGTGGAAATTTGGGAGCTTCCACGAAGTTTCTGAGACATCCGCCTCCCACTGCCAACCCACTGCGATTCTTCAACACTTGCGACAGCGAGATGAAACCAGAGAAGGAGTGCACCCGAGCTGATTCGGAAGGGCAGACCGACATTCCGAGTGCCGCTCCGTCTCCACACCTTTTCGTTGTCAGAAACTGGCTCTTTCCGTGTTCTTTGGGTTCCTATGGATTTCCGCCTCAGCGTCTCAGATACTTCATCCGTGCCGTCGTCTTTCCTACTTCGGGCTCATTCTTAACTGCTGCAGTCTCAAAATCTTCTATCGCGCGTTGCTATCCTTGAACTCACTGCATGGCCACCCTGCCTATTTGGATCCCAACTCGTCCATCGCTCCTCCCAAATGTTTGATACAGTTTCGGCAGTTCAATGTTTATTACAGTTTTGACCACGTTTGCCAGCAGCGGCTGGGATCGTGCCGAGCAGCAATATTAATGATGCAAAACGGTCTTTTAAGACTAAAGGACTCGTAACTCTTACCATCCACTCGTTATCCCCTCGACCTCCCTTATGCAGCGAGTCAGGCTACGCCAGAGCCGTACGCGCGGCCAGCCCCCATACTTCGTGGCCACACGGTCGTCGGTGGGTTGCGTGTGATGTGGCATTCTTTTTCGGGGCTGTTCTTGAACTGTTCTCAGTCCCACCTGTGGCTGGCTATGTTCTTGAGGCCGGGTCATTTTCCGAAACAGCTCGCGGACTGCTGCCCCCTCCAGCACACAAGGTGTACACCGTCAGAGGTAATCAACGCATGTCGCCAATGAAGAACAGGGTAAAATCACTGGGAGATTGAACGGAGTTCTCCTGGGAATATTGGCACGGCTTAGGGAGGAAAATCGAAATTATATGGGTTGTAGAATGAATAAGAGGGAGGTGTGCCACCTGATAGAACGAATGAAAGGTATGGGTGACCTGATAGATTCCATACAGGTACAGTGCCGGCGAACGACTTTAACCCATGAACTGGGAGTGTGTGATGGATGTTGTACTTGGAAGGTAGCCTGATAATTTTTACACAGATATAACGCTGCGCGAACGACGTAATGCCATGAATTGGGAGGGAATGTGATCCATAGGATGCATTTATAGTTGTGACGACGAAGAGGTCTGAGGGAGTATATACCCATAGAATTATATCGTTGCGATAGTTTGGCAACGGCGAGGTGGGAGTGCCCCCATAAATTTTATCGTAAGAGGAGGTGTGAGTGCACCCATGAATTATGTCCATGCGATAACTCGGCAACGGCGAGGTGGGAGTGCCTCCATAGATTTCATCGTAAGAGGAGGTGTGAGTACACCCATGAATTATATCCCTGTAATAACTCGGCAACGGCGAGGTGGGAGTGCCCCCATAGATTTTATCGTAAGAGGAGGTGTGAGTGCACCCATGAATTATATCCCTGCAATAACTCGGCAACGGCGAGGTGGGAGTGCCCCCATAGATTTTATCGTAAGAGGAGGTGTGAGTGCACCCATGAATTATATCCCTGCGATAACTCGGCAACGGCGAGGTGGGACTTGTACCCAGAAAAATCTCATTGCGATAGCTCGGCAACGTAACCCTAGGATTGAACCCGGAAGTTTTTCGTTGCGATAGCTCAGCAACGGTGAGGTGGGGATTGAAGCCGGAATTTTGTCGTTGCGATAGCCGAGGTGGGGATTGAATCCGGAAATTTATCGTTGCGATAGGAGATGGGAATGTAATCCAGAAAAAATATCGTTGCGATAGCTCGGCAATGGCGAGGTGGGGACTGAACCCGGAAATTTGTCGTTGCGATAGCTCGGCAACGGCGTGGTGACAATGTAATCCAGGAAAAAAAGTTATTGCGATAGCTCGGCAACGGCGAAACTTGGGTCTTACTCTAGATCGATTCACGCCCCTCGTCTATCATTCGCACATGGTTCTTCCCTGGAGATCACTTTACGACGTTGCCGCGGCTCGTCAATGTCATCCCAGCGATGGTAATACAGCGGAAATCGGCCGTTGACACGGCGACTATGAGGTGAAAGCCCGTGCAGTCGGATCATCCGTACGCTGTGGGCGCCGTCATAATACTCTGGAAGCAATGCGTGAGAGAGCCAGGCAGTTCTTCGCTATAAAACTGACATACTTCTTATAATGAGGACATCCACACACAACAGCCCTCTGCCGTGGTTTACCAGATACTTGTGCCCATCGTTGGGACGCTTCTCTGCTATGTGGTGCTCTATGCGGTGCAATTTGCGTACCGCGACCTCACCTCGCCTCTCGGCCACGTCGTGGGGCCCAAGCGCCCAAGCCTTATTGTTGGAAACTTCAGGAAAATGGGGGGTACATACTGGAGGCTATGGAGTTTACGTCCCACTAATGACATTCCCACACCGACCCCCACTTGACAGAGAAGTGGTACCACGAGTTTGGGCCAGCTTTCGGTTCCGCGGTCTATTCAGTGTGCGCTAGATACCCCCCCCTCCCTCCGTCTTACCGACGCCAGCTATGGATTAGCGAGCTGCACACGTCCGATATCAAGGCCATAAATCACGTTGTGAAAAGCAGCTCAATCTACCGGAAGGCGGCCTTCAGTCTGCAGAGTACCGACCGCTTGATGGGAAGAGGTATACCAACCTTGAATCACGCTATGGACTCTCATTCCTCTGTCGCTTAAGAATTCTCGGTGTCGAGCTTGATTAGCAGCATAAACGCCACGTAAGTTTGCGCAAGTTTCTGTGGATCTTCTGGCCCTTGACTTCTGGATATAGCGACGCGTCCTGGTAAGTGATGTATGCAGTCTGGGCAGCCAATGCCCACTGGCCTGCGCCGTAGAACCCGATTGTTGGAGTCCCGCAGATCCGGATGATGACGGAGGTATTCGTCGAGAAGGCTGTCCAGGTGTGTACCCAATACTTATTCCAACATCGCAGTCTGATTCACCCGACGCAGTTGCGTAGCATTTGGGCTGGTCAAGTCGCGCGGGAGAACAGCACCGCCCGTATCGAGGTTCGGTCCTGGCTGAGACGCATGTCATTGGTGATTGGACGCAAGCCGGTGCGTTCGCCCTTGGCACTCCCCAACCTGACCTATATCAATTGCAATCATCTTCCAAGGGTTCGACTACCAGCTCGATGCTCTGGACGCAAAGGGGAAGCCCAACAAGCTGGATCAAGTCTTCACTCAGCTCTTCCATTCTTCGCAGGCGAATCGCAATTTGGGGTTCCGGGTCGCGCAGTCGAGGGTACCCTTCTTAGACTCCTGGTATCCCTCATGGCCTGTCGTCTTTTCCCGTCTCTTACAGAATAAGCCCCTGCCAGGTATGACGCTCCTCGCCAGCGCGCGGGCGAAGATGCTGTCTATTGGAGGCAGGATCGTTTCAACATTCAAGCCGAATCTCGAGGCACCCGAAGGCGACAAAGCTTTGGGCAATAGGCGCGACTTGCTCTCCGTGCTGCTCACAGCAAAGTTATCGAGGGATATTCCGGAGAGTCAGCGGCTGACGGACATCGCTCGTAAGAATGTTTTGTGCTCGTCCGCAGTGGTAATTTCTCACCCACGATCGACAGAGATACCCACCTTTTTTATCGCGGGTCACGGAACTACAAGGTGCGACTTGTTCCTGGTCTTAGAAAGTTCGGACCGGAGCTCACTCTTTGTGCAGTCCAGCAACCGCTTGGACTCTGCATGCTCTCTCCCTCAACAAGGCGGCGCAGTCCAAAAATTCGCGAGGAGCTTCTCACTATGTCAACCGCCAATCCAACAATGGACGAGCTCAATTGTCTTCCGTATCTTGAGACGGTGGGTCTGAATCTTCATATTCCGGTGCCACGTAACATAATCAGGGTTGCAGGTAGTGAGGGAAACGATGCGTCTCCACGCCCCGGTTAAGTTCTACCAGTAGTGACCTGCTCCGATCATCTGATTGCAGCGGTTGAAACGTGTGAAACTCTGCCGTGTTCAATTCTCGAATCTAGGTTGCTCATCCACTTGATTCGATTTGGTAAAATGGGATATTTCTATGATCCACCGCAGTTTTGATAGTCGGTCCGTGAAGAAATTAGTATAAAGGCCTGCCCCAGGACTGCTGTTTTAACTCCCCCACTCAGCCTCCCAATACCACCGTACCAGCTGTACCGTCCAATTCATGTCTACTCCTGCCCTCGTCCCGTTCGCAATCAGAGCGAGCCACGATACTAGATATTTCCGCGCTTCAGTTCTTGAGCCGGACGGCCGCACTGTGGTCCAATACTCCATCTCCGTCTCGCTGAACGCTGCCCATTCGGCGTTTGCCGAGAATTATAACACGGGCCATTGGATAGCCCGCGCGCAGTCCAGGACACGCACCATGGGCCCCCATCACTTCTCCGTTCGTAGGATTTCAGCCCTTACCACGACCCAAGGTCCTCATGAGTACGTATCCTCCACCCTCCTATCAGCGTTGATTCAGGAATGATATAGATGGATATTCGCACGCGTGGAGGGCGGGATGCGTGACATAGCATACAGCTTGCGGTATACGCCTGGGGTTCGGTACTACCCACCCGGACGTGGGATTTTTACCGTGAGTTTCTCAGATGTGTTTACCGCTTCCCCCATTCTGACCGAAAACCGTAGATTCAACGCACAGTCAACGCCAGGAGCACTCGCGCCCAGTGGTATCCAGCAGCAGCATTCGATTGGCCCATTGGCCAGCCAATAGTTCTGGCTAGCATAAGCATCGATCTCCTCGAGCCCAATAACGCTGTCGTTCTAGAGGATGTGGGATTGATTATTTCGGAGACCTTGGAATGTCTAGGGATATTCCAACCGCTCACGTAGATTTCAGCATACATGCATTTAACCCATGGTCTTGTCCACAGTTTGATAACCGGTTGTATTTGCTCATAGATGGACAGAAGGAGCGTGAGCCGAAAGTCTGCAGAATTGTAGACTGTGAGAGACTCAATATTGATTCATGAATAGAGGCTGGGGGTTTTCGGCGAACCCGAGCGTAAACTAAGTTGAAGCCACGACTCGCCACTGCTGTATAAAATTAATATAATCCCCGGCAATGCGCGAATCCAAGCACCTGCGTCGGGGGTCGGCGGCCACAAGGCGGTCAGTCGGCGGGCGCATCCAAGAAACGTCACTCGCATGAACGGGCCGGCGAGTGATCCGAAAGTTCGCGCCTTGGGCCACGTCGTTCTTGCGTCGTTCTCTGGATCGTCCGCCTCATCGTATCGATGTTCCGCAATCACCAGCCTATCCACCAGCTCGCTCGCAGGCGCCCAATACCACCGTCGGCAAACCTCAATGAACCGGGGCTTCTTTTGGTTCATCCTTCTGAGGCTCTTGACGTCAGACTCTGCTGCGCCCATCGGCAGGTGAGAGGATCCCGCTCATCGTGACGTTGTCCGGTCCCGCGGAGCTCCCCTGGCACGCCCCGCACGCGTGCACTCGGCAGCCGCCAGTTGCAAGTAATCCTACTTCCAATTCCATCTCGTGCTCAATCCCTCCGCTGCTCTTCTGGTGAGTTCCGCTGTTCTTCTGGTGCGTCCACATCCGCTCTCCGCCCGTTTCCTGCTGACAGACGCGCTGTATCGAAGTGGCCTTATACACGGGCGCTCTCTTCTGACGAGCCGCGCCCTCCCGCACCTCGCCCCAAGAGGCGGCTCCCGTACACCCCACCCTTCACGGCGCAGCTTAAGCAACGCGCGCCTAGTCCAGTACCGTTCAGCTTATTCAATGCAGGGCGCGTCCGGGACGCCCGAGTAGTCGATGCTGCGGGCGGAGGAAAAGACGGAGGAGCGGTGACACTTCAGCGTCCATGCGCACGGAGGCACTACTTGTCCGCGTCGGCGACCCACCCTTGCGAATCAATACGTAGATTCAGCGATCGACCCGCGCGCCCGACTCTTCACACGCCCCACAGCCCACTCGCACGTAATGATGAATTGCTGGCGTCCACGCCCACCCTCCATGCGTTCCGTCGATTCTCACCACGACCAGTCCGTCCTGCGCTGCACCTCGCGATCGGCGCCCGAATATTGTGCCGCCCGCGTCCAGCTGCCGCTCACGAATACACCACCAGCTCGCGCTCTTTACCCCGAGCGATTCTGTGGTGCGCTCTGCGCCCCGTTCCGGCTAACAGACTCGCTACAGTCATGTACGCGGACGCGCGTCCCTGGGGGGAGCCGTGTCAGGCTCGCGTACACATTCCTCCGCGGCGCTCATACACGCGCAATGCACGGTCGCGGCACGGCCCACCGCCGGCAGCACGAGCTCAGGACACTGCGTGCAATTGCGGCGCGCCCAGCTAATCCATCGCAGCGCGCGCAGGGACGAGGAGTTGTGCATAGTACGCAGCCCAAACCGCAGCTGTTATCGCCTGCGTCGACCTCATTCTAGATCGAGGTCGGGATGGTTGTCGTTCCCGTTCCCGTTTCCGCCGGATGCTAAGAGCAAACTGGGGTAACGGATCCTAACCACGATCGACGGCGAGTTCGGGGTACGTCGTGGTGATTCGTGCATCGGCAGGATAACTCATCTTCAAGCCGCGGCTAGATCAGGTTCTTGTAGGCGCGACGCCCGATTTAATGTGTGCCAGCGCGTTGGCTCGAACCGTGCCACGCGCCTTCTTATTGCGGCGGAAGCACAGAACGAGGAGTTGGTGGAATCCGGGAGCGCTATCGTAGGACCTTCGGACCTGGCGTTGCTGGAGCGTACGTTCTCCACTGTGATTCTCCCTACTTGAATACTTAGGATCAAGCCAGAGAAGGAGCGGGCGCGGATGTTTCGGTGAGGATTCGATTACTTCTTGATTCACCGCCAGCCCACAGCGCGGATATTCTGAACTTTACATCCCTCTCGTACTATAATTGATGTCACTGGCAGGCACCGACCCTGACCGCACGGCGGATCAAGCTCAGGGCGGTGACAATGTCGTCGATCGCCGTGCACGATGGACTCCCAGTGCAGACTGAGAAACGGGAGCCCGGCCGGCGAACTCATGGTGAATGGGGTAACTCGGACTGGGCACAGTTTGGCTGAAACATTACTTGTGCTGAGCGCTGAGGTAGGGCCGCATAGAACGCCCGATTTGTCAAACTGTAACATCAGCGCGCTAACCCCTAAGCATGCCGCGCGCCTCCCCATCGCTTGAAGTCCGGAGGACGTTCGTATTTGGAGGCACTGTAGCCCGATACCAGTACGTTGCGATGATACATCACCTACTCTCGCTTCGTCGGCTCCCGATACCTCCCCGCGATCGAGCCCCCCTGCATCCCCGGAGACGACCCTGCTGCTTCGCTGTATTGTGAGCAAGCTGCAAGCGTTGCAGCGGGAAAATCTCAGCCGCTCACCGATTCATTACGACAATTGGACGATGATCTGGTTGGTGCACCGAGCACGGGGATACTTCCCAGCATCAAGAAGATCGGCCCGAATCAAGGCACCGCCTGGAAGGAGACCGCTGAAGTGATGGGCGTCGGGAGAAAGGGCGCCAAGAAACACAAGAATACGGATCCCTACTGCGGCGGTGAAGTAAGTGGAAAACATGCGGACGCCCGGGCCAAGAAGAAGGCGCGAACACTTGAAGAAGCACCCATTGAAGATGGCTTTTTCGACAATGCCCCGAGGGCGTCAATGGCTTCTCTTTCGGGTGCATCACAGGCACCATCTGCTGTCCAGCCCGCCCCTCCTGGCGCACAATCGGAGATGCTCCTCAGACAAGCTCTCGGGCTGTACAACCAGATGTTCCCGATAGACCCAAGCATTCTACTGCGACCCACATCATACTACCGCCAGCCTTACTATGCTCCTGCGGCCTCAGGCTCCCATTACTTATCGTACCTGATTGTACACGCAGAAATAGATAAATAATATTGTTCAGCTTGCCACCTGTTGCGAAAGGGCGCGTCAAGGGCGCATCTACCCGTGCGACTTGATTCAGGACGCGTCTCGAGTCTCCGAATGACGGTGGTAAGAGTGTGACATGCCCACGAATAAACACTGTGACGGCAGGCGACGTCCTGACTGCCGTGATGCCGTTCCCAAAAAGGCTCGTCCATTTAAGGAAATCCAAGGGTATGGGAGGCGACGCGTTGTATGGTGCTATTGACGCTCACGTGCGGTCAAGGCCTAATGCGGACGACCACGACGACGAATCGAATCTTCTCGACGCCTCTCTCTCTGCCGTTGTCAATGTCAGGACATCTCCAGGGCATCCACGTGTCGTTTTAAACCGCGTGCGCGGGCTCCCTTCTCTTCAGCTCCGGCTCCGAGACACAAGCTAATCGTTTCTGGTGGCAACAAATCTGATTCGACGGATACGGCTCTCTGGGGCGTTGCTATCCAGCGCGCGCGGCACATACTAGCGGTGAGGAGCTCTTGCATCTTCCCCCAGCCTCGACTCGCTTGCTGTACTACCATCCGTATTCTGGGTATCTAGACTCTGACGCCTTCTGGAAACTAGATCCACGCCTCCGCTTTGCGTTCCCCAGCTCTTAGCGCTTCGGACTCCAACTTTTTATACGCCTCGAATCGCAAATCCAGTGAGCATCCCCCCACCCTCAATTCGAGTACCCATGTGCTAACCTATGCACAGTAAACCGCGATGCACATCCCCATTCTCTCCGCGCTACTCCTCTCCCCGCTCGACGCCCTGCACACCTTGACGCAGCAGGCCTTCTATGCGCTCCTCGCGCCTAGCGCATTCTCGTCCGTCCTTTCCCCTGGTTCCATATCAGCAGCCCCGGCGCCGCAGACGGATAATACCTCCTCGGGCTCGGTACGGCGGACGTAATAGGCCCAGTCGTCGAGACGAACCTTATGGGCTACGCCTCCCTGGCACAGACGGGAAACGGGCTGCACATGCGCAAGCGCGTGCGCGCGTTCATCGTGTCGCAGCCGCCCTCTTCCCTTTCTGCATCATTTGACACCAATAACTCCACCGGACGGATCCTCCTCCTCAGCGCCGACATAGCCATGGGGACACCGGCGTCCGCCGTGCGCTCCTCGCAGCTCTTGTGGAGGAGTTTGGTGGGATGTATAACGATCGGAATGTCGCGCTCGTGGGGACGCATCAGCATAGTGGCGTGGGCGGGTATTTAGAGAGTAAGTGTACGAGGCCGCTGTTAGACGCCCGAGTTTGTCTTTTGCAAGCCTCCCCGAGACCACCGCTAGGCGCTCGAAAACGCCGCAGCCATACCTCTGTCCTTCTACGAGACCGACATTAGGTGGTCCGGAGGCATTCCCTTCCAGGAGAGCGCCGCAGGCATTCTGTGTGCGTCACAGGCCATATCTGTGACCGCGGCGCAGACATTTCCTTCCTGTTCGCGCCGGTGGCCTTCTAGATTCTTCTGTCCTCATATTTCCTTCCCTCGTCTTATCGTCCAGGCTGTCTTCATTGTATCGTGTGCTGACATGCTTTCCGCAGACCTCCTCCCCCAACTGACCTCCCTCGGGCTCTGCCGGTCCTCCTTCGACGCGATCGTCGACGGGGCGATACTCGCTACGTGGCGTGCGCCCGCGTCGTTGGCGCCGGGGACACTTGCGGCGGGGTGGGGGTGGGTGGAGGGGGGGGATCGGAATCGGAGTCCGTTGGCGTATCTCGCTAATCCCGCTGCCGAGCGGGCGCGATATGTGGGAGAAGGCGGAGAGACGGGAGACCAAGAGTAGGGGATGAGCCTGCTGCGCTTTGGTGGCGGCGCGGGCGAGCTGGACAAGGAGCGCGGGCTCCTCAGTTTCTTCGGGGTGCACGGGACGTCAATATACGAGGTGCGTTTTTGTATTTCGCGTTTTATTTTATCCAAGCTAACTGATGCTGGAGTGTAGAACAATACGCTGGTGAGCGCGGAAAACAAGGGGATGGCGGCGTATTTGTATGAGGGTGCCCACTTTCTCCTTCTTGTTAACGCGTATACTCTACTAACGAGTTTGCGTCAACAGCGGCGGAAAACCCGACCGCGATGCCGGGGGACGCGTCGTACGTGGCCGGGTTCATTCAGGGCGCGGTGGGGGATACGATTCCGAATCCGTGCGTGTTTCGTCTACCGTCCCTCTACCTTTCCCTCTTCCAGTCCCGCCTATTTCCTTCGCCCCATTTCTTCCAACTTCGTTCTGTCTACCCTTCCCCCCCTTTTTCATCCTTTCCCGTTCTACCCTCGATCGCGCCTCCCGCCTGCTGCCGTGCCCCCGGCGCCCGAGCCAGGGTCCAGCGCGTTCGAAGGGCGTCTAATTTAGGCGCCCGTGGCTCTACCCCTTTCCTCTTTCGTCGTTTCTCGCGCTTGATACTGGCTCGGTTCTGGAAGTGCAGAAAGTGAGGAGCGATACTGGGGTGGACAGCGATGTGGGGCGATCTGTATATGATCTGCGGACGATGTCCGTGGCCGTGCCCGTCTTTGTGCTTGGGTTTCCGCTACGGTGATGCAGGAGACGAGGCTTCCCCGAGCGCGGAGAGGAAGGGCGGGGCTACCCGCTGCTGCCTTTGTGCGCTTCCACCTGGCGGCGTCGATGCGCTGGGCTTCGCGCCGAGGTCAGACCAGGATCTATTTTCCTCGGAGGCCGCCGCCCTCCACGCTGCTACCTGCGCTCCTCTTCCGCCCTACTCCTCCGCCGGCCCCCTCCGTTCGTCGCGTGTCTTTTTTTTGCAATGTGGACGCGTATTGCATCCACGGCGGTGGTGGCTGGTTGCTATGAACCCAAATTATCGCTGCTTATCTGCTCCAGCGGCGCGCGGAAGGCTCGGGCGCGTCCTTCGTCGGTGTCAACCGCGTTGGTGCGTGGTAGCGTTGCTGGGATCGTTGTCGTTGTCGGGCTGATGGGGTGTCGGCCTCGATGTCGGCGCTCCCTTTCAGCATATCATTTCTCCCTCCTATGCCTCGTTCGCCTCCAGGGGAGCACCCCGAGCTCCAATCCCACGCTCGCTCGCATCCCTTTTCACTCCACTTCGACTTGCGACTGTCACTTTGGCGTGGCGGTGCACCTCCGCTTCGTTTTCGCAGGACCCTGCATCGAATTGTGCGCGTGCATGGAGCTCGAAGAGCCTTCGATGACCCCGGATCTTTTGGCGGATCCGCATACACGTCTGTGTCTATCTCTCCACGCCCGTGTCGTGCCAATGTCGTGTCCGCGATTCCTCCACTTTTCCGGGTGTCTCTGGCCTGGAGTGGATCTTTGCCTCGGAGTCCGACTTTCTTATCGCTGCTTCTTAGCCCTCTCCCGATTCATATCTACTCCGACCTTCGAGCTTTGGTCTGTGGCTGTGCACTCGCGGTTTCGGAGACGCGTTACGTGGGCGTCCTGTGTCTTGCGGCGGACGATTGGGAGTGTTATGTGGAACGCCGGGATGGGTCCCCGAGTTTCGGTGACGCGTCGAGGCGCTTATTTTGGCCTTTCCTTTCGAAGCCTGTGGCTGTGCATGCACGATTTACGAGCTACGCTGCTTGGGCGTCCTGCGGCTTGCGGTTGGCGATGGAGAGTGCTGCGGGTGACACGGGGATGTGTCCGCCTCCTCGAGGACAGGCTCCGTTGCTGTGTTTTTCTTCATTCAATTCCTGGTGTGGCTGTGCACCCCTGATTTTTCGAGACGCGCTTCGTGAGCGTCTTGTGGCTCTCGGGGACGATGGGGAGTGCAGATATGGATGGTTTATCTTCGTTGAGCCGGGATTTCGTCGGCGCCTCGGAGGCTGGGGATGATTTCTACCTTTATCCCATTTTTTTACTCTTCTTTTGTGTCTTGGGCGGAGAGCGCCTAGACCTCTGGGATGCGACGTTCCTTCACCCTTTCAGCCGTCTGCCGTTTCCATTATTTCTGCTCGCGACGCTCGCCGCTACTTCCTATTTGGAATGTGGCTGTGCGCCGACCATTTGCTTTCAGAGTCGGGCTGCGCAGGTATCGTTTGCCCCAAGGGTAGAGGCTCTGAACTCTGCGGCGCATCTGCGGTTCATTGTGGTCATTGTCCCTCGTGGCAATTTTAACTCGTATTTTCCTTCGTCTCTCGCGAGCTTCCCCTACGATACTCTCGTCGAGATTTTTATCGTCCCAGCCACCCTCCATCCTTATCTCCTTTCCCCTCCTTTCACCTCCCTGCTCCCTCGTGCGCCCTGTTCGGTCCACTACTGACACCCACCCAGCCTCGGCGCCTTCTGGGAGTCCCCCGGCGAGCCCTACGACGGCCTTCCCTGCACCGCCAACTCGTCAACCTGCGGCGGCACCGCGCAGCAGTGCCACGGGCGCGGGCCCGCCTTCTCCGCAGACGCGTGGGAGTTTACGAGCAGCGAAGTTATTGGGGGGAGGCAGGCAGGGCGGTGCGCGCTTTGCTGCGTGGCGGCGGAGGTTTAAATGGCGACAGCAAGGAGATGACGCAGGTGACGGGTAGCGTGCGGAGCGCGCACGCCTATGTCGACATGAGCCGGTATGAGTTTGTGCTGGGGAATGGGACGAGGGTGCAGACGTGTCCCGCGGCTATGGGTGCGTCATCTCTCTAAATCTCTCTACGCTTGGAGGCGTTGGGGCCGATTTACTGCGTTCATAGGGTACTCCTTTGCGGGGGGACGACGTGCGTTTTTTTCGTCGTGTCTGAAGTACACGGGAGCTGATGATTCTGGCGGGCGGCAGCGACGGGCCTGGCGTGTTCAACTTTGTGCAGGGAGATAATAAGACGTCGTAGTACGTACCTTTGCCTTCAATCCCTCGCCTCCTCCTCCTCACTTAGTTCTATTCCTTCCTCGCTTCGTTTCATTCCACCCGTCTTTCCTACCTCCCATAAACACTTTCCTCCCTCCTTCCCCGCTTTGTTTTTCCTTCGGCCCTGCTGTTTCCGCACCTCCTAACCGATCACCCAGGGACCCATTCCGGGAGATTGTCAAGAAGTTCTGGACGCCCGCGCCCCCGCCCGAGCAGATCGCGTGCCACTATCCCAAACCGATTTTACTGAATACGGTGCGTTTCAGACTTCCTTCTGGTTATTTTCTTCCTTCTTTTCCCACTTCGAGCGGAATTATTTTCGCTTCTCGAGCGATCATTATTTTGGCTTTCGAGAGGAGGGCGGCCCGTTGGTTCTCTTTTTCTTCCCCTTCCGCTTTTTCTTCCCCGTAGGCGTACCCGGTGCCACTTACTTTCGCCTGTTTGACGGGTCAGGCGTCTATCGGGCGCGCGGAGATTGAGTGCGTGCGCGGGTGCAGAGTCCGCTGCCAAGGCTGGAGACCACACGTCGCGCTTCGCGGGTGCGTATGCACGGAGGGGGCTCGCGAGCAGAAGTGACGTGTGGCGGAATCTCTGACTCTTCTTCGCATAATGGTATTCCACTCTCACTCGAGGTCGGACCTCGTAAATGCTAGGATCGCAAGAATTGTGCTCAGCTCCTGGAGATTTCCTAGGACGGGCAATCCAGGCACCGCTTGCTTCTGCAGGCCCATCGTTTAGCGCCGGCCCGAGGTAGTATCTACGATGCCGATTCTGTTTAAAGGAGATTGAGCGCGCAGTGTCTGCACCCGCGGCTCCTCTTCGCGGTTCATTATTCGGTTTCTGCGGCTCATTACCGCGACGCTGCCATTCCTGCCCTAATTGATGCCTATCCGGTAATTAGGGATACGCGCATGAGCCGTACAAGTGGTCCCCCAGTACGGTCGACGTCCAGATCCTCACAGTCGATAATGTTGGTGCGTCTGCCTTCTGCATGGAACATGCTGGCGCTCAACTGGCGCTAACCTTGTCTGGGTTCTAGGTACACGGTTATGTTAATCATCCCTGGCACGTTTATCCCGCGCCGCGCTACCCGCCCCTAACTGTCCGCGCGCTGTAGGCGAGCTCACTACGATGGCAGGCCGCCGCATTCGGTGCGCGCGCGGCGTGCGGGCGGGGTTACCGTGGCATATGTATTGATTGATGCGGATCGAGAAGCCGTGCGGGCTGAACTAATATCGTCTGGCATCCTCGGTAAAGACGCGCACCTCGTCGTCGCCGGCCCGGCGAACACATACGCCCACTACATCACGACGCGGAAGGAGTACAATGTACAGCGACACGAGGGCGCGTCGACTCTGTACGGACCGTGTAATTAATCTGCGCAGCGGTCGCTACTGAACGCAAAAATAGACAAGCTAGAGGCGTACATCGACAGACATCGACACGTACATCGACAAGTATACAAGCCTCGTGACCTTCCTCGCTGACGGGGCATCCGGCACGCCTCCGTCCGATGAGCCCCCCGCCGAACAGATCTCGAAGGCGATTTCCTTGCAGGTAATATAGCGTTCTTTGCATGCCACATATGCTATCTTGTATACGCCGTTCATTCTCCGCCTTGCTAGACGGACGTGAAGTTTGACGCTGTCCCCATCGGGAAGCACTTTGGCCAGATATCGAAGGATGTGGTCACTAGCGAACTGTACCATGCCGGCGACACAGTCTTTGCTGAATTTGCCGGAGCCAACCCGAGGGTATGTCTACCTTAGTGGATCTCTGCGATATAGTCAGCTGACGGTGGCTTTCATTGTTGTTCAGAATATCTCCCGCCTTGAAGGGACATATCTCACCGTTGATCGCTTCGTATCAAGGACCTGGGAGGCGGTGAGGTCGGATTCACACCCATCGACGATATGTCGGTGGGTGAGAGGGGTGAGAGGAAGCCCGGTTCGTTTTCGTCCTGCCGGAGTTCACCATTGTGACACCATTTAAGATCCTGGGAACGAGCAGGGTTAACGTTTCGTGGTATGTTATTCACGGCCCCTATTCTATCACTGATCCGAGAATACTGATTCTTTCTCAGGGTGCTCTTCTAGGACAATTGAGGATGGGGCAACGCATATGATTCTCTCGCGGATTCTCTTCGTTTTCTGACATGCCCTTGTGCAGCCGGTATTTATCGGATCAGGTATTTTGGGGACTCGAAGCCGCTCATTGGCTCGATTTCACCGTTCGTTGGGCCTTCTTCACTGCGGCAATCACCGAAACTTAGTCAGGAAAAAACGGGCTAGAATCATGTTGTTCATTTAGTGGTCCCAAGTTTTAGTGGTGAAAAAACTATACTAAAATATGGGATCTTTCTTTCTTTCTTTCCCCTACAAAGACTCTATATTTTAGTTGGACAAAACAGGAACACGCGACTTTTCCCTTTGTCCCCAACTTTTTCTCCCACTAAAATTCTGGATTATTGTGGGAGAAACAAAGAGAAAAAGATCCTATGTTTTAGTGGAGTTTTTCCCCCACTAAAACTTGGGCCCACTAAACGAACAACATGATTCTAGCGGGTTTTTTGCTGACTAAGTTTCGGTGATCGCCGCAGTGCTTCGAACTTTACAATCTCGTAAAGTTGGATTCGCGACATCGCGTGGTGTCCCCCATTGTATGTTTCCCTGTTACGACCAGGGTTAAGGAACTTCTGATTTCGAATTCCACTTCTCGTGGTTTCCCTCGTTGTATATCTTCTTGTGCTGCCGGTTAGTCGGAGACAATGATGGTCCAGCGCGCTGGACCGGAGTCAATGATTTGCTGAAGCCCCACATGGCGCATCGCGGGCAAGCCCGGATAAGACGCATGTCCTTGAGCGGTATGATCCTCTGTCGGACCGGGTTCAAAGTCCATGGCCTTTATTCAAAGGGCGGGGTAGAGACAATTGGATCGGTTCGGATGATGCAAAAAGTGCCCAATGGCGCCGAAGTAGCTGACGGAACATCGCGAAAGCTGCGCCTGAACAAAACGTTGCCGCAAAAATAAAATAAAATAATAAAATAATAAAAAAGAAATTAAAAAAAGAAACAACGCAATGCCGAGAATGAAGTGTCGGTGATAGTTTGTGGCATGTCCAATTGTGTATCATTGCGCTTCCGGCGCTACTCCCACGGCAAGTTGGGTGGTTTCGAGGGGCCCTGAAACATTCCCGAAATCATCAGTTCAAGGACCAGTTACAGGAGTCCTGAAAATGCACCCGAAATTTTAATTCTCCGCGGACCCGAAGCTGAAGCCGAAACTACCCGATTCGGGTATGTTTTCGGCACCTCTGATTTGTTTAGTTTCAGATGCAGCTTCAGCCCACCTGAATCTAGGCCGGCCGAGACCGCTCTAGGCCTAGTTTTTGTTCCGCCGGATCGGGTGCCGAAACTTTTTATTTTTTATTTTTTATTTTTTTGGAGTGTTTGGGATAATGAAGTTCAGTCTGCAGAAGCATTCCAAAAGTCCGCTAGGTCTACCAGAAAATTCTAGTTAATGCCGGGGAATTTGTCCAGGGAGGAAATACCATTACGCACAATTACCAGAGTGTGGGACTCCAGCCTAATAAATTTATCCTATCCCATTTCTTGAGTCAATCAATCTCAATGGCCGTATACCCACTAAAATCCCCACTGTGTATGTCCAATCGTCCGGCAGAGCGTCTTCGTTCATTAATAGACCACTCCATGTTCTTAGGACAAGATCTTTGTTTAGCGCAAGATTACCAAATTTCATGTTATTGGTGAGGATTCAATCTCGTCCCAGTGCGGAATTGACAGATTTCAACCATCTAGTATTGTGAATCTCAACATCTGTGATGTTGTGTTGTGGGTTCTTCAGAACTTTTTTGTTTCAAATGTTCCAGATTGTGTGCCAAGCTGTAGATACCAGTATTGCGAACAATCTTCCCATTGCAGGAATAATTTTGTGGTTTGGATGTTTAAATTTAATGAGGTTACAGCCTAGGACAAGGCCCCAGCTGAGGGAGGGCCACATGGGGTATTTCATTCTCCAGAGTTTCTCTGTCAGTCCTCAAATTAATTTTGCACCGGAGGCATTACACTCCATTGCTATGTGCTCGAGGTTTTCCGGGACACCACATGTGTGACAGACAGAAAATTCTTCAAGATTATCCATGTGTGTCCAAAAGTCACCGACTCTGAAAGTATTATGAATTGACTTCCAGAATAATTCACGGTGAAGTCGTTTCAAATTTGTGGAACATATAGACTCCCAAATCATTTCGTCTGTTGGAGTGTAATCAGAAATTTCATTCACGGAGCATCGGATGCGGTCTAGATTGATGAATGTTGCTTTCCTCAATGGTTCCGAGCGGTTACTCTTGATGATTTTTGTGAAGATTTGTTGCGCACCATTGGAGATTATAATCCCAGGGTTGTTGAACATCAAATCGATTTCAGCGTCGACCTCAAGTCGAGGACATGAACCAATGTCTAAGGTGGCGGGGAATGCGTTCGCCACTTGTTTGAACTGTGTCCGTGCAACACGCTCGTCGAGCGCTGCAAACCCTGCTTTGAAGAGGAGGAAATTTGTGTCCAACATGTTGTTTTCAGATTTTGTTCGCTCCTTAATCAGTGTTTTTGAGCAAAAAGTCAGATGAAGAACATAGTAGTAGGGGTGTGTCACTTGGGATTTGCCGCAGCAAGGCGAGTGTTACACTTAATATTCCCGATTTGAAGTTCGGTTTTATGGATGGGTTGTCAAATGTGAGGTGAACAGTTGAATCTTCTGCAAGCTCATCTGAGGCAATTTTGAATCTTGCGATAATTTGAGGGTCATATTGACCAGGCCGTAAGACCTTGATATGCACAGAGGCAGTTGTTAAGTTACGCGGTGGTTCAAGTTGTCGTTGTCGTCTTGCAGAAATCTCATGCCAGCTAAAAGAAAAACAATAGACCCAACTCGTTTGCGAACTCAAGTTCGGGCCGAGCACGGCATAGCCAAATCAATCCTAATTGAGCGATAACAACTAATTTTATCCACATCCCATCGCTAAATTAGGATTTGTCTAGCTATGCCGTGCTCGGCCCGAACTTGAACTCGCAAACGAGTTGGGTCTATCGTTTTTCGTTTAGCTGGCATTGAATCATCCCCAGCAAAGATACGGAAGCCATTTCAAGCGCTGGTTAGTCTGAAGTTTGGATCGTAAGTCATTGGCTTATCAACTTCAACTTGTTATTGATTTGCGTCCAATTCCACTGCTGCCGGTTTGAGATCATCGCAAAGGTCAGTCATTGGAACGAGTGGATTCCACTTTGGCAGAATACAGTCAATCAATATCCAGTCTCAATGCATTTGCCCGGGTTTGCGCAACCAAGTTCATGTTGATCGCGATTACAAAGTGGGCATCCACAGTTTTCCGTCCAATGCCACTTGGACTTATAGTGTGTGGCCGTCTGGGCACCACAGTTTTTCTGGTTGCAATTAGCAATGTATCTCGAACCGTTCTAACTTCGTGAATATTTCTGAGGCAGGTTGCAGCATCACGAAGGCACACATTTTTGTAAGCTGGATAGCGGACAGCAGGGTGCTTCCACATTGGTATCTCAAGTTGCACTTCACGGTCAATCGAGAGTGCTGTAAATTTGAGGTTGAATTCCTCAGCTGCGGAGATCATACGCTTGAGGTCTTGTGGTAATACATTAGACCTAGGTATTGGGAAATGTATGTCATTCAGGAAAATGTTGATTATTGGACCCGGCCGAATGTTCAGGTAGCTGGTCAAGTACTTTCGGAGTATGTAGTCAACAAAATAGCACCATAGTGCTCGATCCTCTCCTTGCATGAGATAGCATTGGAGGTTCCAAAATTTCGGGGAACCGGGATCGGGCTTGCCGAAACAATAGGTTTAGGGCAGGCTGAAGCTGTTCCTGAAACCAATAATTTTGGGAGCAACTTCAGGTGGCCCTTACCTGTTTCCAAAACCAAAAAATTCAGATGTGCTGAAAACACACCCCGATTGAGTAGTTTCAGCTTCAGCTTCAGGTGTGCAAGAACATTGCATTCCAGGTACGTTTCCAATTACACCTATTCTGGTGCCAAAACTAATCATTTCGGGAACGTTTCGGCCTATTTAGTGTTTTTTTTTGCAGTGATTCTCGAAATGAGCACAAGATGAGCAGGTGGGAGGGCATGGCGGGTGAGATGGCAATGTTCACCTGGTCGGACGCGCTCGTCGAGGTGCACGGGCGGCTCCCCGCGGGCTCCAAGGGCGTCGTCCGTGGGTTCAGCCAGAATACGGACATCGGGCCGATGATCAAGGAATTTACGGCAAAGATTCAGATTAAAGAGCGGTGAGTGATACCGCGGGTGATCCGCGGGTTCATCGACGCACCTCGGTTCTGACATGACTTTTCCAGTCTGGTCCACTGTCCAGGGTGTATGGCGCGGGAAGCGCAGAGGCCAGACAGGCCGAGGCCGCATTAAGTTCGCGGCTCATCTAGGGTATTTACGTAGGACGACAGTGATAGAGTGTTACGATTCTATGGAAGAGACCCGACTGCAAACCACATTTTCCCCGTGCTACCCAATGTTCAGTACTCCGAGAGCGATTAGTTCTATGGAAGAGGATAACAAAAAAGATGCCAAGATCCGGTCAATCCGCTAAGATATAGAATGAAGTGGTTCCGGAGGTAACGTATACAATTAATCAAATATGGGGTTTCATAATACCTGGGTAGAGATACGTGATGTTAGAGTGGTCGTAGTGGAGGAGAATCCCAACACTCACATAATTTGACAGCGCCGAAGGGAAGCAGGTAGAAGAGTCGCTACCTGGACTGTGGAGTCCTTGCGAGGGAGAATTTTCCCGCGAGTGAAGAGCGTTCCACTCGGGCGAGACGTAGAGGGGGTAGTGATTTCCATGAAATTGGCTGTGCTCCATGGGCGCGGGAGGGACGAGCGAATCAAGGTCGGAGCGGGCATTTGAGGAGTGCAGGGTATCGAGAGACGAGGGAAACTTGGGTGAATGTCGGGCGGGGTAGCTGAATTTATATGTGGCCGAAAAGACGACGGCGGGTGCATCGTCCTTGACCACCTCCTGGTAGATGGTGAACCGGGTGGGATCTATCGGAGAAGCGGTTAAATGAGCTGCGGGACGAGAGCGATCAGCATTTACCTGGGCTCTCCGATATCACTTTCCAATATTGCGGAACGAGGGTGGTGCTGTAGAGGGAGCCAGAGACGTGCGGCGCAGGGTCCATGACCGGCGTCAGGGATGCGGTCTCAGTGTGGAGGACGAGGTCTTCGGAATACACCGTGAACCGCGATTGAGCAGCGATGGGGGATGGGGATTTGAAGGTCACGGTAGGATTGATAGAGCGCAGGCGGCGCGGGCGATCAGAGGCATGGACGACGTCCCCGGCATCCGACCACCACAAGGTAGGGCTATTAGCATCCAGATCGTCGGCAGAACCCTCCGGGATGATGTCGATATACATGACGGTATGCCGCGCCGACGGTGCACCAGGGAAGCCCCGGTCGCCTATTGACGTGGATACTGGAGAGGTACAGGGACTGTCGCCGGAGCATGACGACTCTGGGGATGCTGGCTGGCGGAACGGGGACAGAAGGTGGAGTACTGCGTGTATTGTCAAAGATGAGCGCAACCAGAACACACGCGTTGATAACATACACTTTTGGCCACTGCACGACTCCCGCAGCTGCTGAAGACGGCTGCCGACTTGCTTCGCAGAGCGCCGCTTTCCCGTTTTGTTAAAGATATAATCCGAAATAAATCGATTTCTCCTTGGGAAGCGTCCTAGCATCCTTGTCTCGCGGGAGTCGTCCGGTTGGTAGTTCTCCAGCCCTGATAGCACGGTTAGAACCGGCCAGCGCTGATGATGAGCATCCTCCACCGCTTACCTTCCAAGAGCGCGGCCTCCAGATCAAGCGGCCAGACAGTCTCTCCGCCGCGCAGTGTCTTCCAGCTTTTGCGCACATTGAGGACAGATTGAAGGATGTCCTTGGTGGTCTGACTCTGAAGTGTCGGCCACGCGGGGCTACTGATAGGCGCGTATAGGCGATCGACGGAAGGCGTGGGTGGAGTCGAGGACCCAGTCGACGTGGTGTCCTCGGTGCTTTCGCGGTCGTTGGTCCAGGGCATGGCGAAGGAACGCTCAGCTTGATGATGAAGGAGCGTCGGGTATAGCGGCTTTATAGACCTGTAGCGAGTAACGAAGAGTGGAGGTGAAAAACGGGAGGGGATATACGAGACGCTGTCTTGATATATATATATCAGATCGGCGTTCCGGAGAACGAGATCGGCAAGACGTACAGGAAGCAGTGCATCCGATTCAGCCCAAGACAAGGGCGGTCGGATGATGGGACAGGCTTTGCCCCGCGAGGAGGCGCTGCCACAAAAACGTGGCTATAACCGAGCCCGAAGCTAAACCGAGCGTCGGGGTTACAATGACCCTGCCCAGGCGTTTGACGAGCGAGTTTCACGGCCGTAAGACTGGGTATAAAATAATATCAGTCTTTCCGTTTGGCTGGGTGCGGACCGGAGTTCATGAGCCGTGAGGTGAACTCCCGGGTGGTCAGGCCCTTTGTCGGAAATTTAGACCCACTACCACCGCTGGCGTATGTTGCCGAGGTACAAATGCAAGGCGCCTGATGTTATGTCAGATTACATGCGACGGCGCAGAGGTCATTAAATGACGGCACGGATGACGGAATTTAATTAGGGCAGGGTCCGAAAGAAGTCTTGGAGCGAACAGACGCACTGAAAATCTCGCACGCAATGGTTTCTGGTAGGTTTTCGGAGGCTTCTAAGGAAACCGAGGGAATGGGCCCGAATATTCCTGTCTGCCGTCGGAGATCCGAACGATATGTTTATTTCTGCTGGATTCTCGGAGAATGTTCTTCGCCGTCGAGGATCGGCATGATTTGGTAAGTGCAGGCCCGATCGAGATTGAGATAGGTGAGGCGGAGCTGTGATCCAACTGAATCACACCTCGCTGATAGATGTGCTGAGCACAGCGAAGAAAACCAGCACCACTCAGAATAAGTATCGGCGCTTGATTAACGCGACATCAGCGTTGCGGTGGGTTCTGTTAATAAAGCGACTAGGACGCACAAATAAAAACTAGCGAGTAAATCGGAGAACAGTTGCCATCATTGGATTTGCAGCAAACCTGAATCTTCAGCATCCTGAGCGAAAATACTTTGGAAATAAACCCGTTCCCCCGTGCAAATCGTAGGAAACGAAGCCTGTCAGGGTACAGGGATCGAATCCCTCGGGTACCGCGGCTGTTAAAGTTTCCTCGTCAGATTGTGTCGTTCAGAGCAGCACAAGTTGGTGGTGCTCACCCGGGGATCCTTCAGGGGTCTTACACTTACCGAGACGGGGAATGGACTACAATGTAGCTCCTGGATACGCCTCCTATCCGGTGAGCAGGAATGACGACGATATAATAGCTTATGCGCTAGCGACAGGTATGGCTTAGCTGGAAGCGATCATCGCGCAAGCTTATCTCGGGAAGAGGTCGGCTGAATTACCTCTGCCATGCATTAAGAAGCGTCTCCTTAGGAAATGGAGAGAGCGTGCCAACATCTATTAACGCGTAAGAATGTGGGCGTAATTGCGGCTGGAAAGACACAATACGGTTGCGACACCTCGAGCCGAAGAGGAGGCGAGAGGCGCAGACGACCAGTCCAAGCAATGGGCCACAATCAGAAACACAAGATCGCCGTCCAGTTCCACCTGGAAGGATCATCCACACCCAGAGCTAAGACTCGGAGTAGATTATCCGATAGGCAGACTGTCTCGAATTTTCGGCCTTTGATCACGTCATTTGCAGCCATCTTCCGCCGCAGCACAGGTGACAGGCTCGTATACCATTCAGGGGGATATTCCCGTCGGCCCACACAGATATGGACTCCGACGCTTCGTACACATAGGGTCGCCTATTTTGGGCCGACCAATGAATAAAAGTCGGCAAGGAAATGTTGAAGGACGATCAGAGGAGTTCCTGGTTTGACAAGTTGACAGTAATGTGGACGCGCCAGTCTTCGTAGCCGGCTGTAAATCCGAGGACAGTGGACACTCGTGTAACAACATCAGGAAAACCGGGCCATGTAGCTATGGAGCTATCCAGCACTGGACAGCACTATGAGCCCCTAGAAAAAAAGGATGTAGCTAAGTATGAGTCGCTGGATAGTACTGGATAGTGCTGCATAGCGCTGCATAGGGACTCATAGCTGGCCACAGCTGCGGTTTTCCTGAGGAATGGTGTTAATCCAGCCAGTCGCCCTAGGTACAATTGCGAGTTGAAACAAAGGTTTGTATGAAGAGTTGATAAAGAGGACCGTGCCAGTGAGTTCATCAGCTTTGGCGGCCAGGTGTGAAATGCGTGAAAGGAACAAAAACTTGAAGTGGCAGTCACGTCGTGTCAAAGTGAGTCACCCAACACGTGGCGCCTCCGACCCAACCGGAAAGTGGCTTCAACAGCGATATATCTGTGTCCACCCTTGGTCCATCCATCCCGGAGCTACGGGAGCTCAGACATTCATTGAATGTCGCCTGATATTGACTTGCAATTAACCTCCCCACACCGTTCTAACTTTTCAACTTCTAACGGCCCAGTTCCATCAGAATAACTCCGTGTTTACTGAACATTGACCCATTTGTGGATTATTGGGTTCTAATTTTGTCCCTCTAACACATTGCGTCAAGCGCCCGCCGCTCAAAAGGCCGTTGATCCATTCCACGGCTTCCTCGGAGTGCGCTGTCCGCAAGTCTGGTACAACTTATGTGATTGACAGCTTCAGCATGACCAAAATACTACAATCTCTCTCGTTTCCGGTGGATCTCGCAACTCGATGAGGCCGGAGGGGGAAGGAAGCCTGGGAAGCATTTTAGAGTCATTTCATGAATGGAAGCGCGCGCAATGACTCCAACGTACCTCCTCGGAGTCAGTCACCTCGCCATATGGAGCACCCGAGGTCACCGTGAACTTTGAAGCTTCGGGCATCTCGGGAGAAATTACCTTTGCGCGAAATTTTGAACAACGGGCGGCGGTGGAGTCAGCCCCTTGGTTTTGAAACGGAGGAAACCCATTATTGTATGGCATGTATACTAGCACTGCAGACAAAGGATAGCACCTGCCTGAAAGGAATAATTTTTCAGCTACGCAAGGAATACTGTAGCGGCAGGAATGGATTGGACAGGCTCGTTTAAGCCCATGTGGCCACCAACTGACCTCGACTGGCCTATATATCGGAAATATGGAACATCTGGACCTCCCCGAGGCAATCGGTATATGGCCATATATAGCAAGTCCATTGAACTTGATTTTACAATTTTTTTTTGAAGGCAGTTTTTTATTAGTGATTGAAAAGTGGACCTTAGCCATATTTCCTTTGCCATAAACCATCATGATTTGAGCCTGCCACAATCCTTTGAAGTTGGGCATTTTGGCTGAAAAATTGAAAAAAAATGAGGGCAAGACGGGAAGCTTGATATATTAGCCTGGAACGAAGGGGGTCCGCGAAACCACGGATAGGTAGAGGTTCGGTTAGGATAAATACTCGTCGTTAAATGTGTATCATTTAGTGTGCACCCGCAAGCCGGACATGATCCGATTGTGAACTGGGAATTTACAGATTTCCCGCTTACCGGCGGTCGTTTTTTTAAGACTTTTAGTTGTTTTTTAGTATCCTGCGTCGCAATTGATGCACATACTGGCACGAATCCAACTCGTCGGACATGTCGCGTACTTGATATGTGGAATGGAGCGAAGGCCGAGATACTCGGCGAGCGCATCAACACGGCATTGACCGCATCAACGGACCGAGTGATCCGATTTACTCCTTCGTCCGCCATCCGCTACCTCTTGTTGACGCCCTACGCTTTCGTTTGGATATATACACGAGCTGCGCCTTCCACATGCAAGACGCTGCCGCCCACGCAGCCGTACGAAGCGCTCCACGGCGTAGCTACGCGAGCAGTCACTCAAGCAGCGTACGCCTGGTCCAGGACCGCTCAGCTCATCTGGCGCAGCACGTCGAGAGCCCCGCGGGGACACCCTGTTACTCGATGCGACGTTTCACATACGCGCACACTCGACCGGTCCCGCGTCCCCTGTCCATGCCCGCAGCTCACCACTGGCCCGTCATGACGGATTCCTGGCCGGCTGGTGCCTCCACGTCCGTCCACCCTCCATCTGTTCCGGTAATTCTAACCACGCCCAGTCCGTCCCGCGTTGGGCGCCCGAATTTGCCTCCCGCATCCAGCTACCGCTCACGAATACACATTCTTCCGTGGCTTTTATACACGCGCAATGCAGAGATGCAGCGCGTGCAGTGACACCGCTCGAGCGCGCCCACCTCCGGCAGCACGAGCTCAGGAAACTACGGGAATCTGCGTCGCACCCAGCTAATCTATCGCAGGACGCGCAGGGACGAGGAGCTGTTCATAGTCCGCAGCCCAAACCGCAGCGGTTCGCGCCTGCGTCGACTTCCATCCAGGTCGAGCTCGGGGCGGGCCGTCCGTTCCCGTCTCAGTTAACGCCGGAATTCAAGCACAAACTGGCGGAGCCACGCATAGCCGCCATTGACGGCGAATTCGAGCTGAGTTTGGGGCGATTCATCCATCGACAAGATAACCCACCTTCAAGACGCGGCTGGATCAGGTAGTTGTAGGCATTTACGCTCCTGCCTTCATGACCAGCGCGTTGCCGCGAACCGTGCCACGGGCCTTCCTCCCATTGCAGCCTGGGGCCGCAGAACGAGGAGCTGGTGGAAATCCGGGAGCGCTATCGTAGTCTTTAAAGTCGCTGGAACGTACGTCCTCCACTGCGACCCTTCACTTACCCCTCACTCCTTAGGATCAAGCCAAAGACGGAGCACGCGAATGTTTCGGTGAGGATTCGAATGATTCTTGATTCGCCGCGAGTCCACGGCGCGGATATTCTGAACGCCCTTGTTTACATTCCTCTCGTACTTTGCTTGATGCCGCTGGCAGGCGACGATTGCGTAACCTGTGCAACCTGTCTTGCAAAATCCCTTCCATGAGATGTCATCTTGAGCCCTTCGCGCGCGGAAAACTTGGGCGATCGCACCCAACGTTTGACCATGCTTCTGTGCTTCAACTTCCCCGATGCGAATTCCTCTCGGGCTCCCAGCTAAATCCCCCAAGAATTCCCTGTTCAGCTGTTCAGTTTCGCAGGACGACGGCGCGTCTTGCAACACGTGTTCATTTGTGATGGTCTGTCGGCCCCGGCTTCCTTTTCCGCCCACAACCCTCTACTGCTCCCCCAGGCTCCCCCTCAGCAAAAATGGCTCCATAGAGTCCATTGCCTCACAATTCCCTCGATCCAGAGAAGAACTCGGCCCCACCCAAGGGCTAGAGTTTGATTCCCCTTCGATCGCGACTAACATCGCATCGCCTCAGATACGTCGATGATCCAACGCTTATTGTCGAGGATATTCCCGTTCCAGCCCCGGACACAACAGAAACAGCCAGGCGGAGGGACCCCTAGAATGAGAATATCTTCCATCAAGAGCTCAGGGGCGCCGCACGCATCACATACTCGAAAGCTGAGAAGTGAGCAGACCGCCGCGAAGCTTTGGTCTACAGAAATCGCAGAAGCCGAGCGATACGATTCAGCACTGGTCACGAGTTGAAAAGCTGATATGGAGGGCATGCTAATATTCGTACGCCTCACTTTCCTTAACCTTATAATCAGTAATCGTTGACGACGTCCCCCAGTCCGGTTCTTTTTCTGCCGCTTCACGGCGTTTCTTATCGAGAGCTATAAAAACCTGCAGCGCCGGACTCTGGAGATACGACAGTGCAGATTCTGTTTCAGATTTCCCAACAGCTCGGGACACTGTTGACCATGTGTCTTCTCCTTCTTGTACTTCGGACTCCGATGATCCGGTATGCACGCAGTGCTCCTGCATGTCAATCTGTTCCTGGCGGGCTAGTTGCATTTCTTCTCCCGATCAATCGCACGACGATGGTGCTCATCTCTGTGATCTTGGCTGTGTTTTTGGGACTACTGGATCCTGACCCTCCTTCCACTCATCTGTCTTGACTGTCCCTACCGCACTCCATTCTCTGGCCTGTTTTGGAACCTCGTTCGTAAGATCCATACCGGAATGACTCTGTCCTCACCGTCAGTGACACCCAGTGTCAACGACACCATCATTGATATGGCTTTGGGGAAGCCACAGTCCCGCGACAGGCGAGCCTTGGCCTGGACACTAGACTCCCTCACCGACGACACCGAGCTAGTACCGCTTCTCAAAGCAGTTCCCGAAGCAATACGCGGTATTCATGAATGACTACCTTTTCGTACCGCTACTCAACAACGCTGTCGGCCAGCGGTCACTCGGCAAGCGTATAAGCGATATCTTGATGAGCTGTGTAAACATGGCACCGACGGACCCCATGTGTTCGCGAGGGCTTATCGCAGCTCACAAAGCGATATGAGCCCTGGGAATGATATCTGGCGGACGGGCGACATGTTCGATCATTGTGGAAGTGTGTGGCTCGACAAGAGAACCCAGGACGCTCTGCCGGAGCCGTCCAACAATGTCTGTCCCCACTCCTACATTGTCGCTCGCGTGGCCATAACCTACAGTCGTTGGAACAACCTCCGAAATAGTGTTGCCAATCTTGTACGAAGAGCGGAACGGGACCGGCCAGATTCAGCATACTTGGATCCAAGAATACGGGATATTCTCATTATGGCAGACGCTATACGCGCCGCCCTGACCTCTGATGCTGTCAAGACTCATCTGGAATGTCTAACAATATTTACAAGCAGCCCCATCGCCGGTGGAATACCTGATCTTCTAGCAACGCTCAATTCCATGATCACGGATACCATCTGGCTCGACGTTAATGTTACAATTCTTACGCGGTTTTTGCTGCACGGGGCTCTCACGTTGCATAATGGCGGAGAACTCCCGTATGAATGTGTTCAAACCCGTTTCAAGATAATTCCGCTATGTGGAACCCGTGGAAGGACCAGTTCGCTATTGCCATAGCAGATCATGCATACAAGGAGGCGTACGGCGAACTTGTAGACGGTACGTTGAGAATGAAGGGTGTTACCCGGCGCCTTAGTTGGGCTGCTTGGGCAGAAGAGCGGAACGACGAAGGCCGCAGACGCTGGGTGGCGAGGAAATTGTATCAACTTGCTGAACAATTGTTAATTAGAGGTGCAGTGCAAGGTGGTGGCGCCCGAGGATCCTATGGATGGCAAGGTAGGGTTCTACGCGAGCAGTCTCTCACACCTGGGTACCCGAACCCGATCCAATGGAGTTCTCAAAGATATCTTCTCCTCATTGATGTGACGAACCAAGAAGTCGCCGTGGCATCACTTGATGTGCTTCTCGGCGAGATTCTTCCTCAGATACTGGTAGTCCTCGACGAGGCGCGAGCACTGGACTTAAAAATAAAGTCTCTGGTTACTGGGCGGAACGTTTGGGAGCGGTGATGAGGGCGGGATCAAAATCACAGCGGAAGGAGGCTCGGATCGTCCAATGGCTACACCACGCCAAGAATTGTGATTGTCCAGGACTCTAAGACGCACACCGGGTAAATATGCGGACAGTGATGTGGACCAATGTTTAGAATTAGGTCGATCTGATACTTAGAGCCCAATAAACTTGCAATGAACTACGGAATTTGTTACAACACCTGCCGCCCTGCGGTGATAAGCAATGGAATCTCGAGCGTTCGAAGTCTTTCCCACGGACATTCGATCCCTTTCGTACGCGTGAGACGTTTGCGTCGTCCGAAGCATCCGTTCAACCAGCCCAGTGCTTAGACCAAGCTTTGACTGCGACAATGACAATCCCGGATGATCCGGGACTTCATGCCGCGTGATTATGGACGGCAAGGGCCTTCCCCGATGATTGCCGATGCAGCTCGAGAGAATCGCAGGATCGGATCCGGATCGGATCAGATGTCACCTTCGGCTTTCATTAAAGCGACAATTCTGCATACTTCTGCAGACCTATTCGGTCCTCGAATCACGACGCCCAGTCCCTCCCTTATCCGACCCAGCGCTCTGGGATTTAGTTCAGTCATCGCTCCATTCATCGCGCAGTTCCCACGGGTTGACTTTGCTTCATCCGCATTTCCTATTTCGACACGCAGCGGTTCGCACTCATGGCTGGGTGAATGGACGATCCGGTTCGCAGATTTACACGCTTAAGGATGAAAATGTCAGCTCCCGGGATCATATTCCAGCCGTTGAAGGAAATGGCACACTTCACGACCTGAAGGGGCAAGAAATATCGGGAAAACATTTGCAGTCGTCATCGGGGTAGGGGTCTTCAGCACCGGCTAAATGCATGAACCTTTCCCTAGCGGTGGTTAGTGCCGCAGTTGAAGTATATATGACTCGTCGCTACCATGTGCATGTTCCAGCTGACGCTGACATTGGGTCGCCTCTCGTAGACAGACACTTCAACATGATTAGAGCTCATACCCAACTCGTACCTTATTTGAACATCATATAAGTTTTTCATCCCATTGACTTTACTGCTACATTCTTCGGCACGCGTTTCCCAACCTTCGACGTTGTTGCGATCCATGACTACACTGAGTAAGCTCTTCGGGTGATCCGGAATTCCAACCGACGCAACTTGCGGGTACAACAGCTATATGACATCAGCCAAGCGCAGTCCGTGCAACCAAATAAGGAAAATGTGGTGTGATCGCCTTGAGCGGGCTCAAGCTGATCACGCCTCAAGCTCGTCTGAGTTTGAAACTGACCGAGCTCGAGGTCAGCTCAACTCAACTCCCGGCAGCACTAAAGCACACTGTGAGCTACTGTACAGCAGCCTGATCCGTATTTTGACGTGGGGATCCGGTGGAGATGGCCGAAATCCGGACTCTAAGTTGTTTCCCGTATCCAGATATATTTGAATACGCCGACCCCGTATCGTATAATATCGTATTCTCAACTATCCATATCATAATCCTTATCTTGAGGCCATATCATATTCATATTTTTTAGATATATCCAAAATATATCTGACTATATCATATTTGTGGCCAGCCACCAGTTCGACCATTCGACCACGGCCGAAGTTTTGCGTGACAGAAGCAGAATTTTCGACCACAGGAGCGAAGATTTTCAAATGTACGTGTCGCAGAGCGGATTTTGAGCACTTTTGTGGCCTTTGTGACAAAAATTGCATTCGACCAAGGGGCGGGGTTACGCGTGACAAATTCCAATATTCGCCATCAACCAGCAGGTGGTGACGCGTGACGGTCGAACTGAATGTAAAAGTACAGTATACCCACGTTCGTACTCCGGCACTCTTTGTGCGACCGTCTTTCTCACAGCACTGTTCGACTGCATTTCTACTTCAAAATTTACTTCATCCATCCTGGATCACCGACCCTTCTCAAGAACCTACCGCTAGGCAACCGCTAGGGGCTCTTTCCCCTACCACACCACATTATATGACATAGGTGCCATGGCTGTACTTGAAACTGATCAACCCCGACCCGCACTCGGATGAGGCTACGAGGTGCGCCCCTTTGTCACTGAATACCCCGACCTCTAACTGACGAGGGAATTTAAATTGTAGATCCAGCTGGAGTACGCTCGAGAGCGCGGCGCAGGGGACGGGGCAGGCAACGGGCGCGCCGCTCGACTTCAGTTCTCCACTCGTGTTTCAAGGAGCTGGTGGATACTCACAATATGATTGTTGTGGTTTGAACCATCGTGGGATGTTCACTGATCCCCATCATCTAATCCACACCAACCCGGAACTCTGCAGCCCAGATCCTGAATCTGACACCTGATATTTGACCCACCATGGGAAGACGCGAATACGTTCACGATGGCAGAGGCCGAAGATGGCGCGATTGTTTGGGGCGGGCAAGGGGGCGGGGATATTTTTTCGTTGATCCTTTGTTGAAGTTTTCCCCCTCATGACTTATGTAACTTAGACCCTGCATCTGCTCATACCTCATGAGATCCATCTCCGAGATTGCCTGTTGATGGCCCTGATCGGCCCGAACCTCCTCCGCACGTGGCGAACGTGGCAGCTGCCAACCCACGCGTCCACCACGCTACCCACTACTTTTCGCTTCTTTCCATCTCGATTAGGCCGTCCCGAGTCGAGTTGCATCCTGGTACCTCCTCAACAAAACTGAACAAAACCGAATATCCCTGATATCTTCCCGGGAGAGTGAGTGATGCGCGCAACTCGGAACTTCTGTGCTGAGAACTCAGAAATACGGCGATTGATAAGATGCGATCCCGCCGGCTGCGCCGCTGCGCTCCGTCAACTCCGTCGGAGGACCGCAAATAAAACGATGCAGCCCGAGGTGAAATATGACTGGAAAGCGGTACAGTGGAGTAGGGAGGATGAAGTAATACATGAGTGCACGGCGGCAGCGCGCAAAGTGGTGGTGGTACAGAATGCGAAGTGCGAGAACATCATGACCGGGCGAAAACGAATCAAGGACATTATAACCACCCGAGCGCCTGGCTCATGCGATTAATCGTGAGGGTCGTCATAATCTCTGTGACGATGGCCAGCCCCGCGTGCTTGATGATAAGGCGTGCGTCGTGTTCGTCCGTGGGCGCGCTGAGCTCCCAGACGGCGAGGATCGTGCGGCCCTCCGCGAGCTGTGGTGGAGTTAATCTCGGATGAAGATCGGGCTGGACGCGAGGCACAGAAACCGGCACCGCCGCGATTTCCGAATGGGCGTTGGAATCACTGTCGGAGGGCGTATAACGCCTAAGAAGCACGCGCCTCGGGCGGCCGCGTGCCCCCGTATTTTTACATGCAATGCAGGGCGCTATAACAACCAGGCCCTCTATCGTGGAGCCAGAACAGGCACAAGTAGACAACGCGTCCCGAGGCCACGGCCACGCGATGAGAAGAGAAGCTTTCGAGACGGCGTTTGAAAGGAATACACACACCTCCATTCGATGCGGCGTTATTTTCCACTTATATTCCTTCCCACTCTGGGCTGTGAAGTATCGCGACCTAATGTCGCGTGTGTTAGTGGGACGGTGCTATGAATCTGGCGCGGATGCGACAAAATACGCGAGCGAGGACCAACGAGACGTACAGGCTGCCCTCCCGGTTCTGTCGCCGCATGTATCCCATCGGAATTGAATGGCGGTTATTTCCGTACATGATGTACCCGGGTGACGGTGTGGGAGTCCCTGCGCCGTAGACTGATGCGTACGAGGCCACAGAGGGGCCGAAGTAGAAATATGCGGCGTCGGGGCCCATCGTGCCGGGGTGGTGCTGCGACCAGACGGCCTCTCGCGAGAGCTTCACGATCAGGTTCGGGTTGTGCGAGGCCTGAGGCTCAGTTAGGAGCAGAGAGGTAAGGAAGCTCGGAGGCTTACTGGCGAGCTAAAACGCGGTTAGCGGGCGAAAATGCAGATTAACAATGGAGCAAACATACACGGTGAATGCAGCGCGACCCTCGAGGTCCCGAAATCGGGCGTTGAGCGCGTCGGCGCCGTACTGGAGGAGGACGTATGTGTCTGCCATGGGCGCGCGGGTGGGGAAGCGAACAGTGCTGTATCTTTCTCAGTGCTTATATTTACCCGGACAAGAACCCGAAATGGATTCACACGTGGCAGGATATATACGCCCCGTCCGGACTCGGAGGCTGTACTCTTCTAAACACGTGTGGCGATTGATGTGTATATCGAGCCAGGCTCCCAGCATCCGCAGGCATCCGCCGGTCTGACTAGCGTATTTACGCTCGTGGAACCTGACGATACGCTGATTTTTGCCTCCGAAATGACATGATTGCCTCCGAATTTAAATCGTCCGAATCAGTTATAAAGGCTATTGATACTGTCAGTCGTGTTGGCAAAAAGGCGTTCAGGCTTTTTCGATGGTTTCATGATGGATGATTCAATGGTTTATTAGGTGGCCATACCTTGTCTTATCTCGGCCCATGAGTCTCGGCTCAACAGGCATGCCGACTCCGGTGTCTTCGGACACGTTGCAGATTTTAAAACTGTTCAACACATTTGGAGAGCCCAATGTACCCGTGGAGCTCAGTAAGCTGTGCGTAGCAAGATCAGAATATTCTAGTTGTTGAAGTGACTCCTAAAATAATACCTTGGCGCCCTCGCTGGATTCGAGCATTCCATACATTATCGTTTTCTGGAAATCCCTTGAGTGCGGGACTCCTTGACCGCGCAGGAGTCCCGCCAGCTCCGAGGGCCGGGTCAAATTCTCAACACCACTGGCTTCGCGAAGGCTCCGCAGGTTTCATATCGTACCAATTCTTCTGCACCGCGCGCGGAGTTGGCGCGCCGGGGCCTGATGACTCCAAGTAAAGACCTTCTTTGAGCTACCTAGATATACGGCGGCCATCCGATCTGGATTCTCACAGGATCCCACAACGTCCAACACACAGGGCGCGCTTATCAATTAGGCGCGCACTGACGCCCTCATGTAAGTGCGTGTTGCATTCGCCGAGGGAGCATGCTGTGATAGCCATCTCATCTGGTGGCGCCAACACGGAGAATGGGGCCGCGGGAGTGCTGGTCGAGTGTAGGCGGTCGGCGGCTTGTACTTCGCCCTGTGCCTTGGTGGAGGGCGATGATCGTACTTCGCGCCGAGATTGATTGGGGCGCTGAGTACGTTCAATTGAACATGCCAGCGCGATATATATAGATGCGGATGTACCACCAAAAGAGGCTTTTTAATTTCGCGCACTGGCACGCTGCTTGACGGACGCTAAGATGACCCGACCCGTCCGCTGACGTTTCCACCAGTTCAACCGTGCTCTTGGTCTCTGGATTTCCGGGGCCATGAATGACGGCATTTTCCCATCACGTAAATAACTGAATAGCGCACGGATTTGAATGAGCCCTAGCATCTGGAAACGCGTTTTTGTGTGATAGACGGCCATCCACGTGGTAGAGGTGGCGGTGTCTCGGTAGACACCAATAGAGCCGAGATGCCGCCATAGAGCTTTGTAGAACCCGCTCATCTACTATAGAGACATTGCTCCCCATAGCTCTTGTCCATCTACCGTGCGCTACAGAGCCTGATGGCCTCCCTTAACAATAGTCGTGGAGCCCATCTCTGCCGTGCCGACTATCGGCCAATTCCCTAAATACTATAACTACGCCATCATAAACGACTTGTCATTTCCTTCCCTTCTCCCACCACCATCTCCCCTTCAAGATTTCCCCCTGATATGTAGTACATATCCGAATCGGCGCAAGCGCCAATCTTATCGGTGGCTTCAAGGATAAAGGAAGATGCAATTGTCCCGCTCCCCGAATTCAGAATATAGCGTGTTTCTCTGTGATTCATTAGGCTTCTACGGCGAGCATGGGTAATTGGCAGGGTCCTCTTACAGCCTTATTACAGCGTGCTAATATCGAACATGAATATTCTCATCGAGGGTGTTCAGAATTGTTCAGACCCGTAGGAATTAGGAATTAACATAAGTTTTTTCTCGCAATGTCAAATGAGGGGCGAGCCTCCGATGCTTCCTCCTCAGTTCCCGCCCATCGGCAATCGCTTGGCTGGGCCAACCACATCTCATTACGCAATGTGCGCGGATGCGATCCGTTTATGCAATCTAGCCGTGTTCAAATAGCGACGCCTAGGCGTATATATTCGCGCGCAGCTTCTAGCATCTCATCCAGGATGGGCAGCTATTCCTGGTGCGCATCGGTGATCTTGGCATCAGGCGTGTATGTGCACCCCTAGTTCAAGTGCCGTGATCGGGTCTGAAGTATACTGAATACCAAGGTAGGTTGTGTCCCGAAGGTACTGAAATATCCGTTTGACAGTAGTTAAGTGGTCTGGGCCAGGATTCATATTAAATTGGCTCAGTGTTTGAGCTGCGTAGGAAATGTCGTTGATCTCCAGATGGGATTCATCATCAGGGAGTTTGGCGAGCTTTACAGGGGTCGATAGGGGTCGATGGGACTGCGAAATGGGTTACACTTGTCCATTTGATACTTCTTGAGTATCTTTGTGACGTACTGGATTTGTGTCAATTGAATGGAATTCTCGGAGTTGGTGATTTCCATCTCGAGGAGCTGTCGGATCTCTCCGAGTTTCTTGATTGAGAATTCGGCATTGAGCTCCGACTCCACTTGTGCCATAAGCATGAAAGATGTGAGAATGGGCAACATAAACAGCAATGATCGCAATGTCGGAGTTGCGACGGCGAATATAGACAGATTGGTCAGATGCGAGTCTGGTGTATCCGAGTTTAAGGAAGGAAGAGTTAATAACGTGATTTACCATGTCCAATGGACTCATTACCGCCAGGAAATCCAGGCGCTGGGGAGATTTTTTGGGCTATCCATGTTATTATCATTCTGCCTGCCTTCATGCTCCATCTGGATGAATCACTACGTTCCGGCATCGCCTAAACTCAGCAGCCTAGACTCTGTCTAGCCGAGTCTAGGCCTCGCTGGATCAACTAGACAGATCAATAGATGGTTGATGTTTGACCATTGATCGGTCGTTGTGGTCAATGCCATGTAAGAAAGTGTAGTAGATAATAAAAAACAACATTACGTGCAATATCTCGTCCGTCGGCCGCGGTTCCTTGATGTTTACTACGAACACCCTGCTTCGCAGTCAGTTTGAGCACTACGCTTCTAGCGAACCGGGCGCCCATGCGGTGGACGCTGGGCGCTGTCAGACCTGTGGGCCCCATGCGTCACGGTTGCATTCCCGTTTCACGAAACGGCGCTGAGATGGGAATCGAGAGTGCAGAATCCTTGGGGTGCTCGAAATCAATTTAATATCGCTGAATCGCGCTCCGAGTAAGTAATATCGCCCGCGCCGTCCGCGTTTTCATCGTCGTTCCGGGCTGTGTAGCTCTGGACCGCCCCTGCCGAATAATTTAACCAGCACATTCGAAGGAGAGCGCCTTCTTCAGGAGATTGTACGACTATGATTCATGCTGTCGACAACCAGGTCAGCTGAGTTCAGCGGGCAGCAACGTTCTCCGCCATGAGGGAAGTCAAGGCCCCATCCGGACACTCCGCGTCGCAGGGCCGCTCTTGATCGCCCCGATCGCTGTCGTGAAGTTTGAACATCGCGTCTAAGGAGAGAGCAACCTTTTCGCTGTGTTGCACTTCCGCAATGTGTGGGGCGCAAGCAGACGTGTTTGTGGACCGTACCATCTTTGTTTTTTGAACCCGACTGTCAGATATTTTCGCAGGGATGGGTGAATGAAGAACTGGGTCGCGGGCTAGCAAGATCTCGGCTCCAACCTCGGTGCTCATGCGCTCACTCATTTCCCTTGGGTGCATTCGTAGGGCACAAGAGGTTGAGGATGGGCTGGCGCGCCGTGTTCAAACGGGTTCCGCGCAATTGAGTATTCCGCGCTGCGATAACTGCGCTTCATGAATTGTGTTTTTTTTTTTCGTATTCCAACTTCTGCTCGGGCTTCAAGCGTACTATCACGCGCTGGGAACCTGGGCACCTTAAGGATTTTGACCCGTTAACAACTCCCTCGAGAGACTTTTTGAACATCTGAAAGTTTTAGATGGTAGGCGCGCATCCTGGGAACAAGTTGAGCCTATTTGGGGCGTATTTGGGGACATTTTGAAGGTGTGGTGAATTTAGTTCGGGCGAAACTCCCGAAAGGGCAATTATGGGGAACCTGGGCACCCATGCAAATTCATTGTTGCCAGCTCATTTAATGCCATTATGCTGCTTTATGATGTTCAGGGGATAAAACTACAGTATCGCAGATGCCAAAAAGGTATGTTGGACCTAGAAAAATGGTAGAACTGAGTGCTTACGATGCCAAGCGCGTGCGACGGGATCCATACTGCTGATCAAACGACTGCCGCGCAACAGTGAGAGGACATAGTCGCCCAAAATAAGCTGCAAACAGCTTCATAATAAGTAGATGGACATACTTGGCCCAGGGATCCACTCCTGAGTTGAACTGTCGAGAACCCGGCATTTAGACATTGGTACTAGAGAAAATCGGCTGATTTGGTGCATGGTCGATGCTAAGAGAGACATAAAACAGATAGAATAGTAGTCGAACTTCGAAACTGAAGCCTTATACATCATAATAGACTATGTGGAGCTCTAGATCGATAGGGTCAAAAGGTTGTTTGATATGGAGGTCGCGGCGGTGAGGTATTTGAGGGCACACCATGTTCATCCTGGAGGTTTTATAAGGGGGAAAGCGAATTTCCGGAACCCCTTGATGTAGGTGATGAGCGCGAGATTTTTGTGGTTAGAACGAGCCCCAAAACTTGTGGATCGACCGAGGAATGGTGGAGAAACAGGTGAAATGGCCTCTCGGCATTAAGAAAATGATGTTCTCACCCTCCGGCCCGCGATCAAACGAGGCACAGCTTTCGATCAACGCAACATTCCGCCTCAAGATTTGGCATAGATGGGCGTCAGGGGTCGTAGTCCCTCCCCCAAGTCAAAGTTGTTAACATTTGGTACTATTCATGCATATATTTGGCAAGTGCCCAGGTTCCTAGTCAGAGATAGTATACGAAGACGAAGACCATTTCAGATTCCTTGAGATCGTCAATTCGATCGGCGCCATATATGCCCGCGTGCCTTTTTTTGTTTTTGACGCATGAATAAAATCCGCATAATTGTCCCGTGCTTGATAGGTAGTTAGAGCAAAGGAATAAATCCGCGGCAATGCGAGCACCCCGTCGGGCATCAAAGAAGCACACCCGCATCAACGGTCCGAGTGATCCGATCTGGTAGACTCGAAGTCAACGCCTTGGCTGGCAATTGGCTGGATCCTTGATCCACTGCCCCACCGGTTCGTTCGCAAGCGCTCGGATCACCGTCCCGGCGACTCCGCATCCTGCATCTGCCATGGCTTACTATTCTAGCCCCTGATGTGTCCACGAGTTTGATCTCACACGATAACTTTGTAGCCTTGGGACATATTTCTCTCGGCACCTGTAGTTAGGTATATTCATGTATTTCCTAGGCCCTCAAATATTTTCAGAATTTATGGACTTGAGCTGCGAAAAGTACGAACCTTCCGATGATGGATTCAGAAGTGGAATCGGTTTTGGCGGGCGTTTTGGCGTGTGGGAAAAGCACATCAAAACCTTCCTTTTCTTTTCTTTTGTACGCTGTAAGGCTCAGATTCGTCCAAGATTTCATCCAGCGATTTCTATAGCATGTACACACATCCCTGAATTTTATCGGAGGGCCCGAGTTCGAAATGCGGTCAGGATCAACGATAATTCCACATCAGGGTGCGTGGACACATCAGGGGATAGAATAGCAATAGAATAGTATCTTGTCTGGGCATATATCCAGTCGCATAGTCCAGCAGCATCGCGCGCAAACTTGACGTCCATGCGCAAAGCCGCACCCGCGCGGCTTCACTCCGAGTCCGAGACGCGATGTTTGCCCCGTGCGCGCGATCTCGCTCATCGCACCGCTCTCCTGTCCCGCGACGTGGCCTTGTCACGAGCTCCCATATGCCCTCGACGCTCCTCGGCCCGCTCTCCGCACCCCGCACACATGCACTCGTCCGCGTCCCTTGTCCGAGTCGGCAATCTACTACTTGCATGTCGCGATCGACCCGCTGGGCTGCTGGTGCATCCACGTCCGCCCTCGATCCGCTCCGTGCTGACTGAAGGACTAGCCACCCGCGATGCCGCTGCTCTGCCGCCAGGCTTCTGGTGCGACGCCATCCGCTCTCCGCCCTACCTCGTGCTCGCGGGCGCTCTAAAGTACCGTACCCAAAGTGACGCGTTCTTAGCGACCCCCGCGCCCTCGCGTACACGCCATCCGCCTCATTCTGTTTCGCTCATGCGTAATGCAGAGACATGGCTCCCATGCAGGCACCGCTCGAGCGTTTCGGTCGCAGCGCGCGATTCAGCTCCGCGAGCGAGTGCTCAAGGCACACCTACGTCTTGACGATGCCAGCTCATCCAACGTAGCACGTCCAAAACGCGCGGGAAAAGGTCGAGAACCGGACGCGCAGGGCAATCCCTCCACTGCTCTTCTGTTAGAGATGCGAGACAGCGAGTAGGCGAAGCGAGTGGTTGAAATTAGCAGCAGTTCGGCCGCAGGCCCGTCGAGGGATCGACGCACTGGACGGGCACATATGAACGCGATGGACAGAGGGTTCGATTTGTAGGGGATCTGCTCGCGCATAGGGTGCTCAATGGAAGAAGTTGGGACCGAAGAACATTCAAGCAGCAAATCACACATTATGAAATGGACAATTGCATTCAATCGAGCTCAATAGGTAGCCCTACCAATCTACTTGACGCGGGGATCCGGGAAACGAGCACGAGCATGAGATTAGACTTCTGCGATCCCGGGGCACTCTCGCGAAATATGTCTGGACACAGATCTAACAATCCTGTTTGAGATGAAACCAACGACGAAAAAAAAAAAGGTGGGGGAATACGCGAGACTCGGCGCTTGAAAGCTGGAGATGACTGAGCGCGAGCTTGGGCGTGAACTGCTGATTCTGGAGTGTGTCATCTCTATGGAAACCCGGAGCACCACGCTTTAAACGAGTGATGGAATCAGCTGATGATTGATGGCCGTAGTTGTGCCGCGAAGTCCGTCGAGGTAAAAGTTAATGCTCCTCCAATTCAAGCAGCATGCAAACATGTGAGGGTACACCAACTCTCCCTAAATGTGATACCTGAGGCAACATACCACGCACAAATGCCTTGGAATTCCGGAAACAGAGGATTGGATTCGACCATCCCGCAACCGCCTTTTCGGTTTTCCGCGGTTAAAGAACCATGAGGTATGTGGTGAGAGGTCTGGAAATGACAATAGAGTGTCAGCAAATAATCGGAACTGACTCAAATCTCCATACTCACATTCAATCCGAAAATATTATGTTATCCTTGTTAACAATTTGGGATGCACAGGTCAGTTTGCTGCACACATCATCAAGGATTTGATACCCTGGGGGAATAAATGTTACTTAAAAGCCTTAAGCTGCCTCTCCTAATGATGATTCTCAGCTGCATATGATGGTACAAGTGTCTGGAGACTAAGTCACCCCACTGGGGGAAGGTTGCAGAGAGATTGATCCATCGTCACCCCATGACGGACTGGGGCGCCCCCGGAATAGATAACTGTGGGTTTCCGATGGTTTTCCGTGACCCCAGGCCTCAGTTTGGTTTACTCGGGCATCTCGGAGATGTGCAAATGCCAGAATGGTTGGGTGAGCTCAACATGAAAGGGGTTCACTATGTCCTGAACAGCAATAATGCTTCTTGAAGACCTTTGAATGCCTAGCTCGGTCCGCAAATGCATGCTTGTCGCCTTACTTCAGAAAATGATGAAGAAGGTCCCCTTATGGACTTTCCGTCATTTTTGAAGGAATTTAAGGTGGAGTCTACTTGTTTGGTTCGTTTGACAGGTTAAATCCAATATTTAGAAGAAACAGGCGGGAGAAAAACACATTTGTCCAAGTTCCAAGTTAGGTCATCGGCGGCCATCAAGCGGCAACCGATGCAATCACTCGTTTCAAAGCGTGATGCTCCGGATTTCCATACATTGCCAAGTTGATTGCCGAGACAAAGGCAAACGGGTTCGCACGAGTCAAAGTCTTCGCTGAGCCACTGACCAGAACCACGTCGTACATCTTTGCGGCGTCGCTCTACCAGCTCTCCCATCGACGACTCTGGAGAGTCATTCTCATTCTCCCACTCCTATTTCCGTAGCCCTCCCTCAAAAGATACCCGTGTACCTCGGCACATTCACGACTGGAAATAGTATGGATCAGTGGAGAGTCGCTGTCCTGGGTGATGGCGGGGTGGGCAAAACCGCGTTGGCCGTCCAGGTAAGCTGCGCATCCCCATCTCTTGTTGCCCACCATTGAGGACCCTCAGTTTACATTAAGTTGTTTCGTCGGTGAGCTCCTATCTGTACTACTGACGGCCTATTAAACTCCCCCACCCTTGCAGAGGTACTGCCGTCCAATCAGCCATTGTCGCAATATATGAGCCACTGAATAGACGTCGTACAGACTTACGATCCAACGATAGAAGATGCCTACCGCAAGCAGTTTGTACTCGACAACCGCATGTGTTTTGTGGAGGTGATTGATCGCTGCTATGTAGAGGAGTACGCAACACTCCGGGATCAATGGGTCCGGTGCGTGTCGTTCTCTTTGGCTGCGGGTTCTCAACATTTTGCAGAGAGGGTGAAGGGTTTATCCTTGTATATTCCATCACATCAAGGTCATCTTTCGATCGGCTCGAGGTCTTCCACCAGTTGGTGAGACGAGCTAAACGGGGAGACCTCATTCTCCTGCTGGTCGGAAACAAATGTGACCAGGCCTCCGACCGCGAGGTGTCAAAAGAGGAGGGAGTGGCGCGAGTGCAAGAGTTCGGCTGCGATTTTTTCGAAACATCGGCAAAAACAGGCCTCAACGCGGAACGGGTCTTCACGACCCTCGTGCGCGCATTACGACGAATGAAGGCCATATCTGCAGGCCCAGAATCCGCCAAGGACGTGAAGAAGAAGAAGTGTATTATCTTGTAGATTTTCCCTCGGATTGATTGAATTTCTCTACTACTGCAATCTCTACTACTGCGATCTCCATCTTCCAGTTCCCTTGTGATTATGATACGGAAAAACTGTTCTAGGTCTCACTCATCCATACACCTACTCATAAAGCTATCGCGTACTATAGTTTTATATTTCCCGCGTCCACGGTTAACCGGATTTCCATACATCTCCCCCTCTCCGCCGCTCACTCCCTGACGAGCGCAACGGCCGTGCACGAGCCAGCCGGGTCCCAGCCGAAGAAAAAGAGAAAAAGACCAAGAAGAAGAAATGGAGGGAGAGGAACGCACCCCTCGTCGCCACAGACATAACACGCGCGCTTCTGCGGCTCGGGGCAAGCGCGGCTGATGTGGCGCTGCGGGAGAAAGGGGAGGTTAGCTATACGCGGGCTAGGGAGAGGATGAAGGACAGAGAGAGGGGCGAGCACGGTAGACGTGGTGTACATGCCTAGCGTTCGGATCGACCGTGCAAGCAAGGGGTATGGCGGCCGCGCGTCGTCCACTTAACCCGCAGCACACAATGTAGACGGCGTCGCAGAAGTTTGTGCAAGGAGGCACGCCTATACGAGGACACGGCGGCAACCACGCAGCGTAAGTGCGGAATCACCGGCGCACGCGCACGCCGCGGAGGTAGCGCCGCGCTCACACCTCGCTGATCCACCGCGTCCTTATACCCATCTGCGCCACATCGCCCGTCCATAAAGAAGGAGAGGAACCCACGAAGCCTGCACAGTTATAACACTTCGCGCCGAGCGTGCAGTCGCGGCTCAGGTTGCCCGTGCCGCCGCAGGAATGGCATTTCCTCCCATTTGCGTTGGCGTGTGGCGCGGAGGGGCGGGGTCGCTGAGGAAGAGAGAGGCGTAAGTATGATCGCCAAAGAGGATGAAGAGCCGGGGGGAAGCGGGGGGAAGTACAGGGCGGCGTGGGGGGAGAATGAAGACGTCGGCTTAGTGGGGAAGAAGGTGAGCAAGCGAAGAAGTGCGCGGAGGATGTGGAGCTGAAGAATGATGAGACGGCAAGCACAGCAAGCGTGGAGGAAGGGCAAAGCGAGACTCACCCCGCCTCAGAACAGGCGCACGCTAGGTGTCCGGGCTTGCCACATTGGTTGCACTCACTGCGTTCAGCGGGTCCCTAAACACGGCATCGTCTAGCCGAACGCACAGCCACGGATCCCGGTCTATTTCGGTCTACTGGGCTAGATCGGTGTGATCTCGGTCTCCTAGGCACCGCCTAGAACAGCCTTCGATTAGCCGAACAAAGGTCAGTGTAAGTACCCTCGACCGACGCGTCTACCTCTGCCTCAGCGACTTTGCCGTGTTCGCGTCGAGGTGCCGCCCTCTCGCACCCTTCGAACACTTCGAGCTCTCGTAGAGAAGTGTATCCACTGGGTTTGCCTTACACGTAATCTGATGTCCTCGTGTCTGCCTATTATCCTTCCGCTAAGTTAAACTTTGTGATTTTGCGGCGACGTGCACTCCAATGGCAATGGTTGCACCAGCCTTGTGCTGCTCTCTCCTCCTGAACCCCCCACATGGATGTATCATTGAGTTGTATGAATTTTTGCTAGTATACCGTCAACAATCTGAAGTAAAAAGTGCAAGCGGCGCGCGTGCACAAAGTAGACAGCGTGGGTTGATATGGGTCTAGCCCGATCAGCCCGCCTAGACCCGTGTGGCCATGTGGCGCGGAGTTGATCTAAACACATATGGCCGTTTAGGCCCGCCGTCTCCTGCGTAGCCGCCTAAACGCAAACCGTGTTTAAAGACCCGCTGAACGCAGTGACTCCGAGCTCTTGGAGCTCTTGACGCGGCCGCCAGCATCACTGATGGTGGCGGAGGCGGGTATAACGCGGGGGGGCGGGGAGCAGGTGCGCCGAGGCAGTCGCGCGACTGCGGAATGGGTGGTCAGCCGAAGAAGAAGACGGAGGAAATGGGGGGGATAAGAGTGAACTACACGAAAACGGTTAATAAACGTTTAAAAACCGTTTAAAACTATTTATAAACGGTATTTTTGGTCCACCTACAAATACCAATCAAACCAGCCAACTACTACCCCTGCCGCAGTCCAACGAGGCATGTTTCAGGAACCCAGCCTTGATCCACATTTTGGTGAGCATTGCCTCCATTATGGTCTTGGCTTTGAAGGATCCATGAGCGTCCTGGCACAAGTGACATTATTTTGAGAACAAGTGCTGGATGGCGACACTGGTGCCAGGGATCGCCAGAAAATCATGCGCCATCTTCGAAACAATGGGGAATTCGTGTTCGTGCTCCTGGAAATAGATGTCAGTAGTTGAATTTTCACAGCGATCTTCTCACCTTCCACCACAGCAATGGTGTGTTCGGGTTGCTACGCCAAGTTCTAAATGTGTCCCAAAAGTATTGGAGCTCCCCCAGCAAGGGCACATCAACCTCTCAATGTGTGCCCTACACACGACGTCCAGAAACGAGTTCGTGCGGCGAGATTGTAGTGCCGAGTTACCTGCTTGGGGCCGGCTCAGAAATAAAACTGTTTAAACCATTTAAAATGATTTGTTTATCGTGTAGCCGTGGCCTCAAATAAAACGAAAACGAAAATGGTTATAACCGTGTAAAACCATTTATACATGAAAACGGTTGGAGCCTTACTGTGGGCGGTGTTTGAATAATCATGGCTCCCATATCATTGGCCGATGCTGTCTCAAGATTTAAATTTCAACCCCCAATTTCAACCATTTCGGAATGAGTGGTGAATCCCCGACTCCGGAAGCGCCTCAAGTTTCAGATTCTCAGGCGCTTCCCGAGTGTGCCTCGGCGGGCTTGTTTGACAGGTTCTTGGTTTATTCCCTACCAATGTGCTGTGTGTGATCTGTATGCCGTAGTTTCTCTAAGGCTAGTTGATGGGTAGACAGCATGATTGAAGTGAGCGCTTCGCGGTGCTCCTGCGTCTTGACCATGAACAGATAGTGCCTTAAGTAGAGAGTTATCTGAGCGGCAGGTTTGTCCTTCTGTGGTTCACGGCGGCCGTGCAGCAAGGAGAGCTTGACTGATGTGTCGACTTCACGTTGTAGCCACTGTAGTGCCCGGGTTTCTACGTCCTTTCGATACTCCTCTACTTTGGTTGGAGTTGCAGACGCGAGATCAAGAGGGGGGCACTCAAATGGTAGCTTGGTCGCTGCTGTGAGTAAATCTCCGGCCCAGGACTTCTTTCCGAGGGCTGCGAGTTCAATTGAACTGTCAAGGGCAGCGCGCGCAAGTGTGGGAGTTTCAGGGATAGGAGATGTTGCAGATAGACCAGTAAAAGCATGAAGCGACGGGGCCGGAGGGGCATGATCCCAGTCTCGGTAAAGAGCGGCGCATGCATGGATTGGGAATGGATGTTCAGCATTTGCTGGAGAAAATCAACTTGGACCGCACACAGTTCCTTGATATGTTTGTCTTCAGAGTCAGGAGAGACTTCGCACCCGTGAATCAGGTGGCAGTCGACGCGTGCCATGTAGAGGGTCTTAAGTTCTTTCGGTGTCAAGCGGCCTGTTGAGTCTTCTGGTCCCATGATCCGATGCGCGCAGTACCGCATTGTGCTTGCTTTCGGGATCTCCATGATTTCCGCATAGACAATTGCGTCCCCACCAGATGCACTGCCCAATGCCTTCTGGATGTGTTCTTTAACCCATTCTATGTGATGTTCTGTCCATGGGGTAGAGAAGAATTGCTTAGATGTTGTGTCTGCCGTTGTTTCGGGAATTAAATCGGCGAGAAGACGGTTCATTTTGTGTTGGGGAGCATCGAATGACTCAGCAAGATTGCTCGGTGGGTTTAAACGCTTCTCGAAGACGTCTTTGAGGTTTTCGGCGGTGACAGAGATTGGAATAGGGGCAGGGTCACTGAGACGTTTAACTTCTTTCCAGAATGCGGCCGTCGACGGGGCTTCCATAATATTTTTGCGGTTTTGTTCTTTGATCTCGTGCCGCCGTTGACGTCCTCTGTGAGGGGCCGGGAACGGGAGGCGCTGGGGTGGAGGAGGCTCATCAGACCTTCCGGAATCGTCAGGTATGTCAGCGGTGACTTTATCCACCTGGATAGGTTCCGTATGGGAGTAATAGTGTAACATTATTATCCCCCATTTCGGAGAAATTTACACAGGTGTTTTGCAAAATTACACAGCTGCTTTTTCAGTCTTACACAGGTTTCAAACGGTTAGAAAATACGCACCTGTAGGAATTCAAAATTTTACACCGCCGAGAATCCTCTTTCAAAATGCACAGGTTCAACTTCAGCCGGAAAATGCACAGGTACGGAACATGCCAAAATAAAACTATAAACTCATTTTTCATCATTTATTCTAGTTTCATAGGAAACGAGGTCCCAAACTGTACATTCCGACATGGTTTTGCACTGTGTAGGAACTTTTTTGTCTGGTTCAACTCTTAGTCCGAAGATCTCCGAACCTCGTGATCTAAGTCCGAAGTCGAACTTGTAGCTGAAGTTCAGGTCCCTGGAACTTAAACTTTTGCGGGTGTTTTAGTTTTAGTTCATCACTTTTTGACAGTGGCTTCTGGTCTGGGCAGGTGGTTCCCCCGAGTGCAGGATTGCTTTGTGCATTGGCGGCAGGTGGCTGAGTTTGATCCGGGCATGATCAGTGTTATCATGTGAAAAGTGCAATCTATTCTTATACATCAATGCTTCGTCCTGTCCAATATGATTCCTTTGCGGTAAATACAAGGGTTATGGGTATCACTAGAATCAGATTTTTTCAGGTGATTCAGCTGATATCTATATCCTGTTACCTATGAAATAACTGAGCTCGCTAGAGGTGCATCATTGGCACATCAATCAAGCATCATTTTGTGTCACAATCCAGTCCAATGTGTAGTACTACTGCATAAGTATGGCCATGCTACAGCACATTCTCACAAATGCCGCTTGAAAATTTGCTAATTGAAGGAAGGCTAATTTGATCATCCAGCCAGTTGTTGACTGATGGTGAGGCTAAGCGAACCAAGGTCATCCCAATGCGGCAATGATGCCCACCACTGGCAAAGTTCAAACCACCGGGGTGGCAGTGGTGAGCAATTGATTAACCTCAAGGAGACCATTTGCCAACGAAGAGCTGCCAACTGAGCTCAACTTATGTTAGACTTCTCCCTTTCAGTAGTCGGAAGGTTCGGGCACAGAGTTCCAACAAAAAGCACGTGTTTGTTCTGTAAGCCAACTTCGGCCCACAGCTTCCGACTGGATGCTCAAATATTTGATGAACAATAAGGTCATATAAAACACAGTGTCGCAGATTCAGGTTGTTGTGCACCTTCCAGTTTGAATAAAATGCACACCTCATTTGAAGTGGTAGAAATATGCACCACCTCGACTTATACTTCTTTCCTGATTGTACGGGGATCTGACTTCCCTTTTTGGTACTGGTTTTTGAGTCTGTTCTTGGCAGCATAGGGGCATTCCTACTCCTACTGTGTGGTCTACTGTAGCCATAGCAATGGTGTGCGGGAAATTTGGTTTCATGTACAGTAAGAGAAGGGCACAGCGAGTCGGGGAGGGAAATGGATAGGTGTTCGAATTTCACCTCCTCCAGTCTGGCTTCGATAGTAACCTGCAGATTGCTGAGATTTTGAGACAGGACGAGGAAGTTTTGCATGTAGTAGAAGCCTTGAACTCCCCGAGGAGCACAGTTAAAACCACAGGGAGGTAGAACCAAGGTAGAACATCTTGCAGTATTGAGTGTAATCCAAGTGAAATGTCACGTTGAGGTTGAAGACTACTATCAATCACCGGGTATGCGGCCACCTTGCCTTTTTCCTTTAATCTCGAAATGTTTACCCATCGGATCGTGCCGCGGTGGGTTTGAAATGATGGCCTGCATCCTAGGAATCAGTAGAACACATCTGGCAGAATTTACATGAAGCTTGGATGTTTTCCTGAAAATTTCCCTGGCAGCATCCCAAAATAGGCCAAAACCAGGTAGTCGGCCACCCGGCTAAACCCTTCATTCCAGGTCGTGTTGGTAGCCCCGGCATACCTAGAGAGGAGTAAGACATGCAAGGGGACTACTACATACAGTTATACCGGACATCTGAGGTATGGGGGCAAAATGAATATTTGTTGCCGCACGCCACTTACATAGGTGGGATCAGGGTCGTGAACGAACAGTGCCGTACATGGGAGGCAGAGGACACAGTGGGCCAAGATAAGGTGTGGTTGTCTTCATGTGAAGGCTAAAGACATATTTGGACAAAAATGACATTGCCTGGGTGCCGAGAACTCCTCCAAAAATCTTGATTTGCAGACGACAAAAATGAGCTGGTTTGAAATATTGAATGACACTAAGAGAGGAATAAAAGACCCATAATATTTAAATACTGCTTGAACATTAGAATAAGCCATCCCCATCGCCCCTGCCGAGTTTCGGACCCGCAGGGTGTGCAGGTCGTATGGTGTGCGAGCGGCAAGATTGTCTATTGTGATTGCAACTCTCGTTGGGAGCCCTGGCGAGCTGGATTACTATTTTTCATGGATATTAAGGAGTCAGATGGTCTCCCAGAAGGAGACGAATAGAACGACCCCAAAAAGTCGCGGATAGCCAAAGAATTGGCGAAGAAATGGGCGGGACGGCCACTCGGGGTTAACAAGATGATGTTCTCACCCTGCGGCCCGGGATCGAACGCGCCACAGCCTTCGATCAACTCATCAATCTGCCTCGAAATTTGGCATGGACCAACGTCGGAGGTCGTACTTCCTGCCCCAAGCCCAAGTTCTTAAAAAAGTTAAGTATACATTGCTATACAGCCGTTTTCAGAAAAGAATGCCCTCTTGATCAAATGCTCCACGCTCGATTTTGCTTACCTTTGTTTGACCCTGCGTCCGTCTCATGCTCCACCTTTAAGCGATACGCGGTGGTGTGACTCCAAACCAAGCTCCCACATATTTTAGGCACTCAGGTTGAATTAAATCCCCCATTCTCACTTTCTCTCTTTACGATCTAAGGATGTCTCACAAAAAAGTTTCGAACGCACGTCACTACCGGGAGCACACCCGGGAACAAGACGGGTGGACGGTCCTCGCTCCGCCACCTGCCGTTGGGGATGATCTCCCTCCTCTCTATACTCAGGCGGTCAACGGGGTGGAGCTCGGTGGAGCTGAAGGCGTTACGAGACGGACACACGGTCAAACAAGGGTAAGCAGAATCGAGCGTGGAGCATTTGATCGAAAGGGCATTCTTTTCTGAAAACGGCTGTATTATCAAATGGCTGACTACCTAGGGTGGCCGGGTTCCTGGTCTCTGATAGTATTTTTAGTTGCAGCGGTTGATTTGGGAACATATGAGCTGCCTAATAACGAATGTGTGCACATTGGACATGCCTGATACGCGGTACGGCGCAGAGCCCCGCCGTAGTCGTACAGTCCGGGCAGGGTGTGAAGGATGACCCCAACTCGAGATATGAGTGGTGCTGCAGTAAGATTGTTCGCAGGGAGAGTACTGCGCACATGTCATTTGATTGTACAAGGGGTTGAATCCTGGTGAATAGCTGGGGATGGAAGAGTATCACCAATGGGGAGGATGGGAAACAGGAAGGAGAAACATTGCCAAACAAGCGAGGAATCTCGTAAAGAACCATCAAGTTAATGAGGTCCCACGGTTTACAGCGAGGATCATTTGATCATTTGATCTTATTCCGGAACGCCAATGAGTACAAGTCCTAGGACCGGTGTATTTCTGGGAGTGCATGTGGATATGTTTTTGCTTTCAGAGGGGAATACCTGTGTATTTGAAGAGAACACAGGGCGGTGAAATTTATTCTCACTATTGAAGGTGTGCATTTTTCCTGCTATATGAACCTGTGTATTTTCTGAGCAATGCACGAGGTTATGTATTTTTCTTCAGGCATGTGCGGACCTGTGTAATTTTTGAACTGGATAGGGTGTGTAAATTCCAGCTTACTTGAGCCAACCTGTGTGTAAAAACTCCAAATCACTTGGAGCGGTGTAATTTATCCTGAAAAGGGTGAGATGTTGTTTAAAATAATAATGTTACACTATTACAGCCATAGTTCCGTCGCGAACGGTTGCATTGGAGGAATCTAGTTTGTTTGGGCAGTGTGTCTCGGCAAAGTGCGAGCTGCCGTTTCCGCTGCTGATTTCGCTTGGATGAAAAGAGGATGGACTTCAGCCTTCTTAATGTGAATTAAATGCAACGGCGCTGAGCGAGCACGAATTGCTTGAATTACTAGCTTCAAAACGTCTCCGTTTGCACATTTCCACCAAGAATAGCTTGATACCCATCTCCGCACTATCGCACATGTTCCCTGCCCGGCGTGAATATTTTCCAGGATCTTTTGCGTGTGTGAAAGAAATGAACCAGGTGGTCCGCGACAAGCGAATCTTCACCTGCGACTTCGTACATTGTATTGGACTAGTATCGCTACAAGTGCTCGGGGAACCGCTCCGCGGACCCCCACCCCCTTGACTGAATGCGGAATTTAAAAATCGGGCACCAAAGTTTTATATTCAAATGGAAGGGAGCATATTTACTTAGTTACACTGAAAAGCGGAGCTTCGATTGGGCGGCGGCGCTAGGGCTGCCGCCCAGTGCCGTCGGGATCCGACAGCACCCGCCAAACGGGTGCGTCGATTGAACGCTCTCCGACGGCACGGCACGGTCACGGCACCGCTGTCTGCCGTTTTGAGTCTTCAAAAACCGGCCGTCACCGCAAGCCGACGGGTCGACCAGTTTGTACCAAAGACCTGTCAATTTTAAAGCCGTCTATCGTTGGATGATGCATTCTTTTCCGAGTTATTTTTCTCGGTCTATATCCCTGTGAAGCGTCCTTTAGGCAAGTATGGTGACTCGGGAGAAGCTGATCCATTATTCCGTTGCCGGAACTGGTCATATTACCTTCGAAAACATCCCAGAAACCTTTTGCGCTTTTTTCAAAGCGAGACAACTAAGCACAGTTTTATAGCCATTCGAGATTGAAATTTGCGTGGTCATTCCGTTGGCCGTGCGGCCGTGCCCCTTGGACAGGGGTCGAAATGGCCGTGCACCCATTGCGCCCGTTTGGTCCTTTCTTTGCCTGTGCTTGGCGTTGGACGCCGCGTCGCGGTGATCACATGTGCAGACCGTGTGACACGCAGTTCGGCAATGTCGGGGGCTTCCGGCGCGTTGCCGAAGCTTACGGGAGTTTTCTGGGCATTAGGCGCTACCATTCCACTTTAATTGGGCGCTCGGATGATCCTCGGGAACGTCGTGGGCGCTTAGAGCTTGAGGGAACAGCTGATCGATGCAGTCCAAAGAGCAGGAACAAAAGACCCAAAAGCGGAGCTTAAAAGGCTTCAGACGGACACACGCAATTTTATACAGAGTTCGATACGTTTTCTATTTACGGATCCCGGTCGGTCAAGGGCCACTCAGCCACATGCCTTCCACATACGAGCCACGCCACTCCGCTTCTTCCCCTCGTACTACAATCTCATACTACTATCAGAGCAACGCAGACGACAAGAATTCGATGAGCATGCAGATATCAGGTCATTTTTCACTCTGGTCCCAAGTATTTCGTCGCATTGACACCGGTTTGATGCAGAAATCGCGGTGACCGCAGTGGGGCAAAAGAAGGCCAAATCTCTCTCCCTGCATGTCTCTGTGGACGGCAAAACTATCAAGCAGCAAACTTTCGAGAAGAAGGCACCGTTTGGGCCGTGTATTATCAAGTTCCAACCTCCTTAGTAAGTGGCTTGCATCGCGCACTGATCCTACTCAATCGGCCAAAACGGTAGCTCTGTACAAGCCATTCTGACTGTGGAACTCGTCAAACGACATCTCATTGGAAAGCCCACGGTTCTTGGTGCCCCCAAATTCACAGTTCAGGATGCAGAAAGGGTTCTTGCCCATCACAATGTTTCGGAGCTCACGGGTATGTCAGTGTGTTTCACAATTGCTTCTATACTCAGCCGCACACCTAGACCATCTGTTGGCCAATGGAGCGGCAGAAATCCGTGTTACTTTCAGCATGGTGCGTTACTGCAATGGGTCGTATTTTGCGATCTGATTGGGACTGGAAGAAACCCAACGCCAGCCACGACATAATGTGAGCCGCCGGGCCAGGTGCGAATGATATCAAGAGTGCCCTAGATCACTTGGGCAGAAGCTATCAATTATTCGAAGGCGTTTTCAAACTTTCTCTCGGTGCAAGCGAGGTGAGTAGGTCTTGCATCTGTGTGGGCTGGAATGACGTGTCGGTGTTTTAGCTCCATTTCATTGCAAAGGCGGGTCTTGGCAGTATAGATCAAGTAACCCAGGTGGAGTTTTTGTCAATATTTGGAGCCATATCATTGAGCTTTTTCAGATCCTTCATGCGGAAGACAAATGTGTCAAGGATATACAGGACCTGGTGGCTGACATGGCTCACTCCCTGGATTTCATCACGGATGTCAACCAATTTTCCCAGCTGGACCAACTGAAGCAGGCATTAACAGAAGTTACTTTTCTCATGCTGAATACTGCCAACTTTCTATCCCGATACAGCTCTCGGTCTCTTGGCTGTACGTTCAATGCCAAATTTTATGGTGGAAAGTTGATCCCCTTGTGTAGCCAGACTTGTTTCTTTAACATTCCAGTCATCAACAAGAGATGAGCTTGATAAGCTGATCAAAGGTTTCAATTCTTTCAAGGAAAGATTTGATAGAGGTCTCGCTGTGCAGGCAGGCCGTGCCCTGGTTGACTTGCAGGCACAGGTTGCATTGCTATCTGATGACGCTGGTAAGCAGACTGCTAGTTCATGTGCTTGGTAGACCTTGAATTATCTATAGCTCTTCAGCGAGACAACCAGGTGCTGGAAATACTCAAGCTCAAACACGGCAAGAGCAAACGTGGGCATGACAAATGCCTGAAGGACACCATCAGTAAAACTACAAAAACATCTTTGACGTCTTTGGCGTCTTTGGCAAGACGCGAAAGATGCCAAAGATGGATTTTACGTCAAGATGTCACATCTTGGCAACGCAGATTCAAAAATCTTTGAAAGGTGCGTGATCTTACCAAAGACTCCAAAAAAGGCAGGTTCCTTTCAGAAGTATCCCAGATGCTTACTTGAAGCTGACTTAAAGACAACCCTCAAGATCCAGATAGTAGTAGAAGACAAGCAATATATTGATTAAAGATATATGTATATGCGGTGACTAGTAATTGGCTCTCGCTTCGCGGCGCGGCGGCAGTCGTAGCGCGCTCGTGGGCACTATCTCCGCCAAGCGCACGTCGGAAGCGAGCAGGTGGAGAGGAAGCGGCGCGCAGCGGAGAGGACGAGCGGGAGGGCATAGGTTGTGAAGGCATCAAAGACGGCGTGCATGGGGATGTGCTGAGAGGCGCGCGGTCTGGGCACGGATGTCAGTACAAGGGAAGGAAAGAGAGAAAAAGACGGCGACTCACGAACAAAAAAATGCTCGGCTGCCCCACGCGCACCCTCGGGTCCCCGATTTCCCCTCCTTCCAGCTTAACATTAATTGCGAGATGTGGACTTGCTCCGCGGTGGAGAATGTAGCCGATGCGCGGGGCGACGAAGCGCAGGAGGGTGCGGAGGGTGTGTGTGGGTTGGGCGGTGAGGTGGTGGTGCGTATCTTGGGGGCCACAAGCGTACATTGAAGTCCAGGGGGCAAGGAGGAGTTTGAGGCTGCTTGATGCTGCTTGAGGGACTTGCGTACGGCAGCTTGATGCGAGGTGGCTTGAGAAGAATTGGGAGGGCTCCAGCTGAGCTTGGTGGACCGGCTTGAGGATCTAGAGGATGTTTGCATGGGAGGGGCAGCAGCGATGGAAGTGGGAAGATAGCGACGAACCGCCACGTAACCATCAACCAGTTGATGGTCAATTCGTGATGCGCACGGACTTTAAGCGGAGTTTGAATGACTTGACGAAATTTCATCAAATTATTTGCGCGGTGCCAGCCTGAGTACTGTGTCTTCACATAGCTTTCAATACTCTAATTTCGCTCCACCATCCATTTCGACACCATTCTGCCGGCTGCGACTGCATCTTGTTTTCGTTAACTTCATGCTGACAATTCTGTTCCCCGTCACATTAAATACATGATTTTATACACATCCGTTCTCTGAACCTCTTTGCGGCCTTTTACATTAATAAGTATACAAATTGCCATTCACATCAAATAGCATTCTATACTATAGCCTTCAAGTTGGATGTGAATGCCCTCCCTTGTGCAATGTGAAAGACGCGAAAGATGTATGATCACAGCAAGATTGCCGGTTTTCGGCAAGTATCTGATGCCAAGACTCAAGAGGATCGCGGCAAGATGAAGAGACCGAAAGAGGTTTGGCAAAAGATGCAAGAGCTCTTGCGCAAGAGAATAGCACTCAAAGACGCCCTCGAAAGAGATAAGACCCCAAAGAGTAAATTGCAGTTTTACTGATGACCCGGGTGGACATCTTGAACACTATTGACGCTTGGGCTAATGATGTGGATGGACCAAATCTGTTCTGGCTCCGAGGTCATCCAGGAACTGGGGAATCCACAATTGCAACAACTGTTCGAGACCATCTGGAGCGTACTGGGCGTCTAGGCTCGAGTTTCTTTAGGCGAGAAGATTTTAAAGTCCAAAGACCCGAGGCCCTCTGGTGCTCCCTGGTATACAATATGGCACAGAACTACCCCTCCATCCGGCATATGCTGGTCAATCAAGTGAAAGCCCATCACATTGACCCAGATGCATCCGACCACGAGTCTATTGTTGAGCAGCTGCTTGTTGCTGTGCTGGGTGTCTCTCTCCAGATGAAGCCAAACAAGCTGCCTGTAGTAGTCATTGATGCTTTGGATGAATGCGGTGGTGGGCGAGAACAAGCTGGATCCTACACGTTCAGGTGCTGCCAATAGAAAGCGCCACCCCCTGGAATAATGCGAATCGGCCTCAGCATGGCAGTCGGGAGTGTCGTCTCTTCGTTAGCACCTTTGCATTCCATGTCTGACTTCGTATGTCAATCGCATTTCCTGTATATATTCCTGGGTTTACGTTCAGGCACGGCTGTCGACGTCTGCGTGTCCGTCATCCTTGAGAATTGGGCACTCCGTGAGATCGCGTGAGATCCTGACCATTCAGTTACCTTTCGTTTCATCGCATGCGGTTCGCTTAAAGCGTGGCAAGCATTTCATAACGTTATTTAATTCGCCGCGGGTCCGTCAATGTCAGGTAGGTAGGTAGGTAGGTAGGTATTATTACACGGCACGGTCCGAATAAAGAACACCGGTTTCCAGGGGTTCTCCCAGTGTACAAAGCAAGCTAAATTACACCTTCGCCCCTGGGCCTCCAAACACCTTCCAAGCGCCACTCATGCCCTGCTGTAGAACCCAGTCGATGTCTGAAAGCGATAAGTAAAACCACCACTTCGGCGGAATAAATTCCTCTTCAGACGGCATCACCTTCTTGTGTCATGGGCGGTAAACGGGAACAGAATAGAATACCTCGAGGATGTCATGCACAAATTTAGCCACGAGTACGATGCTGGCGCGCAGGTAGATGATAGCTTTTAGTAGTGAAATACTATCAAGAACTGCCATTTTTTGTTGTAATGCCGGGACGGTGCGCAGAAGTTTCTCCATAAAAATATTGCGCAAATTGAGAACTGCAGGTGATGTACTGCATTCCAGAAGCACATGTTCAGGAGTTTCAAAAATCGTCCGGGGTAGTTACTTCATCCAGATCATTACTGCGGACTATAAAGGCCACCGTTTTTGCGCCTCTTCGCTCACGCGAATTATGCAGCTCACTCGCCCGGTCCTCTCGCTCGTCGTCCTTACCCTTGCAACTGTAAAGGCGGCGCCAAATCCCGGTCCCGCCACAAGCTTGACCAAACGTTGTGCGTGTCTCCTACTCCAGTTCGAGGTGGAACCTGACGCTGTTATTAGGGTGTGGGTTTGGAATTGATTGCTCATGCGAGTACAATCCGAAGATAGGATGCGTACCCATCCTCGATCCGTGCGAGCTCCAGTGGTATTGGCCTCCTAGTTGCAAAAAATGCGGTGATTGTTCTGAGGTTTGTCTGGATCCCAGTGAGTTGCATATCTTGCCGTTCATCCGCTGGAACTGAACGCCCTCAAGTCGTCTGTGCGAATTCATGAGCTAGTCTGGCATACTCGGCGTACATGTATCCGGGGCACCATGAGGCTGACTGACTTCAATCGGTGGATGGATACACAAAGGTATTGAGGCGAAGGCCTGTGCAACACGAGTCCATAGTGCAATACGCCCACTCGTTTTTGGCAGGTGTCAAGTGAATGATGGGTTCTAAACGGTTCTAATACATATTTTGTACATACAGTGAGAGGTAAGTGGCGCACCGATCACGTAGTCGCATCAAGGCGCTGGCGATCAGCGGGAATCTCGGCCATAGTTCCCCACAGTTTCTTTTTCTCCACACCGTTCGAAAATTGATCGCGCAGCGAACACAGTCCGGGACTTTGCATAAAGCAAATTGGCAGAGGGCGATGTCTTGCCATTAGATGTGACAGGTGTTGAGTTTAAATTAGTTGCAGTACATCACCCCCTAACAGAGGGGGCGAGCTTGGCTCGACTTGAGCTTTATTGGTGGTTGGTGACCTGGCTGAAAATAGCTACTACAATGCTTCTACCATGTGGTATGGGGGCATGGACATGCAGGAGTGTGGGTATTGTCGGGGTGCGAACCAATTCGCGCCGAATAGTGCCGATTGATCCGGAGGTCCATCAGTGATGCGCCATCACGCAAGCGCATCAACGTCGATGCCGGATAGTCGGCCAACAGCAGCGGGAAGGATGTACAGCCCGAAGGCGTTCTATTAGTCAAATATTGGTCGTGTAATACATAAGGTGGCGCAAATAGCTTCTTTGATGGGATCGAGTAGGCGTATTCCACTCACCACTCTGTGCAACACATAATGTCTCGCAGAATAGGGAACGGTCTCGTAAGGATCCATGGGGCGGCCGTCTTGGAAATCAAAGCTGACATGGCATGCGTCAGGCACAACTGCCTAGGAACGGTGGAATTCACGACACTTACGCAATGCGCCTTAATTCAAATCGTAACCAGTTAGCCGAATCCCAATGCAGGCATATACGTGGACAGACTTGTACCACCCTTGTACCCGTCGGTTCATGGCATTGGCGTCCTCGGACGGGAAAGTTCAAATCAGCCCCAGTGAGCGCGACACGATTGAAATGTTCTACTTGGGTTTGAGAAATGTGCAGGCCGAATGAAGTGGGCAAAATTGAACCACCTCAAGTTGCTGCAGACGGAACCGAGGAACGATCACGACTCCGATCCCTGCGCGCTCGTGAGGGGTACCATTGGCAGGGTTGCCGAGTCGACCGATACCAGTGCCCTATTCTCCGTCTGGAGTGACTGAGTAAGTTTCTTTCGCAAGCGGCAGGCGGGACGGAGATCTAGAATGAGCATGGACTCGGACGCAGGGACAGGAACAAGCCAAACGTAGACCTATGTCTCTACCATAATTGTTGATCAGCGAATTTTGGAGAGTACAAGACTGGGGATAATGGGTATATATGTGTGGTTCATTTGGGTACCCAAATGAACTAGCCATATGTGCAATTGAAGTAGACGCACTTATGTTCACGTGCTGCTACTTTTCCCTCCCTCTACCATCAACTTCACTTCCATGTCGTCTTAGCCTTTAACGTACGCGCCGTTTGCCGTTTGCCGCTGTTCGACGCAACAGCCGCTCAGGGGTACGGCTTATATCTGACGGATCTGAGTTTGTACCATTTCCGAACAGCTTGGAAAAATACAGGTGGTGTTCAGCTCAGGGGAGGGTTTCGCCTGACTTTCCTACAAAAACTAACATCGAATTGTCCAATGTAAACTGATTAAAGCTCAGTTGAATCCGCACTAATTGCAACTCTACCGATAAATAATTCTTCCCTTCGGGTCGACGAACCATTCATCAGCTCGTGCGTATCTACAATATCTGAAAGCATTCCCGGCGGCTAAAACCTAGTTTCGGGGAACACCTTTTCCGTCCACGTTGCCCAACGAAGTCGAAGATGTTGATGCCGATTCCAGCGGTACAAGGCCTGTCTGCTGGCCCGCTTCAACTCTGGAGCGACTTCGAGCAATATCCCAGCTACGCTTCAAGATGCGCTGAAGCATTCGGATGAATCCGAGTACCAGGACCGTTACTCCAGCTATGATCGTTCCGTCTGTAGTCGAGATCTATTGCCAACAGGGGGTCTCCCAGGACATCAAAGTCCTGCATCATTCGTCAGCGTGACGATTCCGCGTCTGGAAAGGAGTTTACAGGTTCGATGTCGGGAAAAGCAGGTCGGGAGGGTTGAAACTGCATGCTGTACGACGAACTGATATTGATATCTGCGCCAATTAAATGTACCTACCTGTTTCCTTCCCCAGGTGGTTGCGGAGGCAAATTTTGGACCGAGAATGTATGGGAAGTTCCAATAAAATTGGAGGCGTTGAAACTCAGGGATGCTTTCAAGACCCAGCCATGTGGCACTATATAACGCAGGAAAAGAGTCGCACTGAAGACGGCCAGAATTGACTCGCGAGACGACATGGTGGATGTGGACAGAAGTGGATAAATGATTAAACTGCTACATGGGGATGCCTACGAGCTAGCCAGATCCTACCGCTACAGCATACGTCAGGGTGGGAAAGAACCACCAGGTCGATGGTTGAGTTGTCGTTGAACGTAGGGGTCAATTATAGCGGGGTACCGTGGAATTCAGACTATTCGAAACCAAATAAAAGTGATCTCCGTTCGAAGGACTCCCTGATACTGATATGCCTTCAAGCCGAAATTGCTGGCGGCACCAGTGACGTTGGAAGTGGTGCAGATGTACCGCATCTCGCCGTAAATGTGCTGCCCTTGCAGACTGAAAGAGCCATTATAATCTGCGAGGGGGTAGAACTTCATGGCTGTCTGGAACGACCCCTTGGTGAAGGTGCCCCACTGCCCCATGATAAGGTTGTACATCAGGAAAAACTGAAGTTGCCATATAGATACATATAGACACATATAGAGCTCATAGACAATATAGCAAACGGACCAATTACATAGAAAGGTGGGAGGGGGGTGGTTCAAATATATAGACACTCATAATCGGTCATAGTTACCAAAGCTGCAGTGTTAATTGCAATAGCCACAGCACTTATAGTGGCTCATAGACGTCCATAGTGCGCGGCAAGGGGACTGCGCGCCGAATGGGCGACGCGGCGTTGAGTGTCCCAATGCGGACGACCGCTGATGGGCGGCGTTGTGGGGCGTGCCCCTCCTATGCCGCGCTCGATCTGAGGCGCGAAATTATTTCACATCCACCCCAACTGCCCGTGACCGAAAGAACTAGAGCGCGGCAAGGGGACTGCCCGCGGTACGGGGGGGTCAGCGGAAAACACGAAACCGCTCGGCAGGCGCGGTTTGGGTCGCTGATGCCATGTTTCGACCTTGCCGCCGCACCGTGGGAGATGTCAAAACAGGTTCCGACCGCCATATAACGCAGGGAGGAGCTTCTGACCGCGCCTCGAGGGGAAAAGCCAAAATTTCCCAAAAAGGCAATAGCGCCCGAACGGGATGTAACGGGGAGGAAGAAAATTGCCGCGGCCAGGTCCAGGGTGCCCCCATCCACTGCCAAAATTTCAGAGCAAAAAAAAATTGCCATTATTAGTACGACGTCTTACTAACGGGACACAATAGGTAGGCTACATCAAGCCGGTGATAAGCCGTGTTTTGGACCATACGTGAAAATTCACGTTTTGGTTCCATATTCATTAATTCCACGCGCGTCTGAGGATTTATAACGAGTCCCAGTTATTAGATCAGGGCAAATCCTGCAAAGGGCACGTTTGCCTACTTTGGTTATCTCTACTGGAACCATACATACCAGGAAAACCAATTGAATACAGAATAACACTTCACCCCGTCGTCCTAAAAGAACATAGGGAGGTGCAGAACCCAACCAAACCATTTATCCAATAGCTCTGGAATTTTATTATACAAAGGGATCCCATGGACATTCGAGTCTTTGTTTGTGATTGCTTACCTCAGCCAAAGACGCGACTGGTCATGTGACTATTTGGACAATGCCAAGTCGGCACGCTCCGGTCCGGGTTTCGGGTAAATCCTGGAACCGAGAACCCGATCAAATATCGATCTTCCCTTTTGTGAAACCAAGGTCAACTACATTGATCTTGGGCATTAATAATTACTACATGATGTTCTGGGTATCTACTGAAAGGTAGAGTCAACCAGAACATCATCCTGGGTTCCCTGAGGCGAAGGGGATTTCTGGATTCCTTCTAATTATTAACTGATTCATGGGGAAAGTCCAGAGATTGAATTAAAATAAGTTAGGGCAACAGATTAAACATATAGGAGGGTGGTTGCCCTCTAACTGACAGGTCATGGCGCTTCTTGGCTCGATTCAATATATTCGGGTTCAAGTGGATACCCATTGCGCTGACAAATACCTTACCCGTTTACCCGAGGCAGCGTAATTAAAGTTTGTAATATTATATTGTGTAGTATAAATAGGGCTTAGAACTGGCATGTACGGCACTGAACCACCCACTCAGCTGGTACTGGGCTATTTTTTTAAAATAGTTCCTTTACGCACAGGCATCGGTTTAGGGCTTGTCACCCAGTGCTATTCCACATATTGTGTTTAGACTGTGAATACCAAGTTTCCGAATAAACTATCTATCTATAAACTCTTGGCGGCAGGAAGACTTGTGAACAAAGTGACTACTTCTACTTGAACGGCAGCAGGACAGACTTGGGACGAAGGGAATACTTGCACTTGCTCTGCACATTAGTTGTTGCTGATCTGTGAAACCCGTTACGAAACGTTAAAATCGAACCTATTGTGGGAAAGGGTGTTCTGACTTGGTCGCAATTCCTGTTCAAATTTAGCACTTGTTCTTAAAAGGGATCCGACTCAACACACACGTGTACTGCAGCTCATGAATCTTCTGGTTCCCTACAAGTATTATATCTACTTGTAAAAGACCCGAACTCGTCTGTGCTTCTACGACCTTCCCTCTGGTGTTTATATTGGAACAGATCAGTTGTTGTGGATCTCTGTCTTTGGTTCCTTATTGGAATTATAGTCGGTTATCTAGCATTCAGCTCGTTGACTTCTGGTATCTTAGACATTTCAGTCGTAGACACTCAGCAACCGTTTCACCGGGTCAGGTTCGCCCAGATTTAACAAGGTTTCAGTAATTTGGTGTGCAAGGAAACATGGGCACCTTCTACCTGAAGCTCTCCCCACCGTCGCCGCCAAAAAATCTTATTCGATTTTTGGATTTCCCTGCGGAGCCCTGGTGCTTCTCCATGCATGACTTTTCCTCTCGATGGTTTGTACTTCTGTTTTCCGTGCGGATTCCTCGACCATTTGGAGGCCGGGGAGATTGACAGAGCGCCATCGCTAGCCAGACTTTTCGCTGAGTGCCAGACTCTAAACGAGGTGTGGGCAGACCTCTACGATATCCGGGTATCGCTATCCCGATGCCTCCCACAATTATCCTCCCTGACGTTCAGCGGTGTGTTTGCCTATATATGTGCGGTTCATTTGGATACCCAAATGAATCGAAGTGTGCATCCCTCTTAGAATCGGCTCTGAAGAACAAGCATTTCTTCAGCAGGCATCTAAAGAAGGGAAAACACCAGGTACTGTCTAGCACCTGGGGATTCGACCGCTTTTTACAAATCCAAATCGTACCTGGCGCCAGATCCTCGGATCAGATAGATAGACCACCGAAGAAAAGGATGGAGACGAGCTGCCGTCGCCAAAGATGATACTTGAAGGAGGGGGATAACGCCGCCGACACCGGCTGCGTTCAGGACAGTATTGACCGAGACGCAAGTGGCGCAGGGCGAAGATGTGGCGGCGGGAGCGCAGGTAATGGGCACCTTCGAGCTCGAGGGGCGCGCCGTCGTTGGGGTGGTGGTGGCAGCAGTCGAGGTAAAAGTACGCGTGGTTAGGGTGTGGTCGATGTCGTGGGCGTGGTCACCGACGTCGAGTTTTTGTCGGTCGCCAGAGCTGCGATCGAGGAGGAAGCTCCGGCGCCGACGATGATGCTCGAGAGAACAGGGAAAAAGCCTCCGGCTTCGTCTGCATTGACGATGCTCCCCGCGGAGAAGCAGGTCGGGCAAACCGTGGTCGCTGTGGCGGTTCCGCCGCCGAAGAGGAGCCGGAGTTTGATATGGATGGGAGGGGCGCCGACGGGAGCGTAAGCCAGAGGTCGTAGGCCGGAGGAGGAGTACTACGAGCGTAAAACGGGTCATCTGGAGAAGATGGGCATTAGAGAGCACGACTGACGGAGGAGAGGGAAAATAGGAAGAACAGAAGGCGCACCATGCAAGATTTGTTAGTTCGTGTGAGTATTTTCGTTGTTGAAGGCGTTTAGTTCGTCAGAGTCGTCAACTTCAGAGGCGTTCGGGCGTAAGTCGTTAGATCGAAATCGTACGTGAGAGAACCATGATCATGATCATGATCGCGCGACCTTCTTTGTATACTGTGCTAGTAGGGGGCGCTCCACTGAATCCTAGACATGGTGGAAAATACTTCCGCGGTGAAAAATTACTCCCTTTTCGACAACGGAGGACGTATCACCGGCGAGCGTCGAGTATTAGCGTCGAAGAAGAATACAGAGTTCGGGAGCTGCCACGTGGGGGCTGCCAATCAGTGGCTGTGCATGATCATCAAATCTCACGCCGCGAAGTTCGAACCGAATCAAGAACTGGTGCCTTGTCACTGTGACGGCGGCCCCGCCCCGGCTTCGAACTCAATTTTATCAGCCATGGTTTTGTCTTTCTGAACAATGAAGCAAGTTAGAAGTCTACAAGGCTCTCGACAAAAACGACTGGTATCTCAAACTGGTATGCAAAATTATGTAGCACACGCGAGGAGGTGGTTATATACCCAGGATATTCCGAGCCAGAATGAGTGCAAATTGCACGTACATGACGACCTTCCAGCTACGGGAGGCCGACAAGTCGTTGAACCCTAACTCCGAGGATTCCTGGGCGACCTGGATATCATCACCTAAAACTCCATGAAGCCCAAGGTTGGTCGGACCGACCTCCGGTGCCGCTTTTTCGGCCTCTTGTTGCCGCGGGCCGGGAGTGAGTACTAGTGAGTGCGGAATCCGATTGATGCGGCGCTGCACTCGCTCAGTTTCCGCCTCAGGCCCCTATCCAAATGTGGACATTATTTTCGGCAGCCTCGGCATTCCATCAAACATCCTTCAGACCCGTTCAAGGCTTCCGCGGCAGCAAATGTAGTGAGGATTTTAATTGTATTTTGTGAGGCTAATAATATATTACCTGTGAATGAACTAGAACTAAGAAAGCAGCTCTCCACCTTCCTCAACGTCCTTGCGCTCGAGAGTTGTGAACGCGGAGGCAGTGGGAGTGACGTGATCGGATCAAGTCACAAAGTGTCAAACGTCAAAGACAGTCAAGAGGCGCGCCGGTGCAAAGGCGACGGGCATGCGAAGGCCCAGGAAATTAACCACCATGCGGGGTGAACATCCTGGCCGGTACTAGGCCATTAATTCGCAAAATGGAGAAGGGGAAGGAGAGTTTTTTCTTTGATGATCATTTGATCGTTTGACAGGGAAGTTTGATGTATTTGATGGGATGGTGAAGCTGCCGAGAATAATGCCCAAATTCGGATAGGAGCCTGAGGCGGAAACTCAGGAGTGCGGCGCTGCCAGTGTCACAACTCACACAGTGTGACACACCATTCTGGCGACTCCCATGCTTGTTGCTCCCTTCGAACGACTTTTTCCTCGAAATCCCAATCGACCTAGTGCCTACTCTATGCACCAGACCCATCAAGTTCCTTCGCTTCCTCGACTGGTGTATCCTAGGAGCTGTGGGCGTAGTTTCCATGGAGCCCGCTGGATCTGCTATGTCAGACGATGCTTCTCTGGAAGAGCGAGGGGTTTACTTCTACGTGCTCCAAGAAATGGACGGTCCGGAATCTTATCTCACAAATTCTATGGATTCTGACTTCATCTACCCAAGATCCTCTTAGATACGCAGTGGACCTGGAAGCGGTCAAGGTGTACAGTCAGGTTCCCTCTGAGACCACTGCCACCCGGGACGACTTCAGTAACAAAGTAGCGGAGCGCGACGTTTGCTGTATTTTTACAAACTCCTCCGCGGAGCTGTGCGACGGAGCCCACATTATTCCGTTCAGTAAAGGAGACGAGGTAGGTCTCGAATCGCTTGGCCTTGATTGATGCTTATCCTGATGTTCTGCTTCCCAGTGGTTTAATCTTCTCGTCGGTAGCAGACCCAATAACGGCGAAGACGTATCCGGGCTTAGTTCGATAAACGACATACGAAATGAGATGTATCTTTCGTCCAACGTGCACAAACTCTTTGATAAGAGGAAGCTAGTTGTTTTGAAGGAGACTTTCGTCTTTCTCTTCGATTCCGACCCGTCCTCTTACTCTGTTGCAGACCCCCAATCTCATCCTGGACACCGCCGACATCCCCAGTCGTAGTTCTATAGGTCGCGATCTAAAATACGGCGTTAAATATTCTGAGAAGGATCGCTACACTCTTCAATCACTCACGAGTACCGACACGATCCGCGATGATATAGCCAACAATCTGGATGCGGCGTTCAAGCTTCATAGCAAGAAGCCGAAACCTTCGCCTCTTCTGTTGCACTACAATTATGGAGTGGCTGCTGTGATATGGTGGGGGAAAGGGGAGTCCAGGCTTCACGCGTCGAATCGCCCCAATATCCCTCGCCCCACGGTCCCAGTCCCCGCCCCTATGGGACCACGCCGAGTGATGCACGACCGACAAGTGACCCGAGACAAACTGGAGCACGCGCGAGCTGAAGACGTTGGTTCACGGGGGACAGGATCGGCCGCTGGAAAATCGGAGCAAGACACAGACCGGGTGTACGCAGAGGACTTCGTTCTGACGCTCTGGGCTAGCACAGTTGTTGCGCGCGAGCGGCGGGAGGCCGAGGCCAAGGAAAATGCTTACCGCATGGAGCGTTGGCAGGCTGGCGGTCTGTTTGCGTAGTCGATAGTGGGGTGCGGCCTTTCATTACTTGTTTCTTTAACGATTATTCCTTCATTTCTGGTCGTATCTCCTTGAAGGTTCCTCTGGACTGTGTCTCCATTCGACAGCATTCCCCATTCTATGACACGAAGCTCCGTCTCCTTGACAGAATTCACCCGTTCATCTCACGAATTTCAACAGCAGTTTATGGCTGCCGACGAGACTCCGCACGGTCACGTGAATGAGCAGGTTTCTTTCACAGCAACTTCTCCCTACACCGCAGTTTAAATCTCCGGCCGTTCAACGCACGGCCAAGAAAAGGTCCGAGGATCTTCCAGCTATAATAGGGCCCAGGCCACGAACTTTCTGCCCATCTAGGGCTGCTGACCGTAGGCGTAAATGACGGTTATACTGTACCATTGAGGCCTTCAAGTCAGACTCTAACGGTACGCTTTGCACCGTCCCGTATGCCGTCTTAACCGCCAAAAATATGCCTCTCTTCCCGTACTGACGGCCGTAGGAATAATTGATCTGCGAGTGGCTCTTTAGACCTCGGCTATGGGTCAGAAAAACTGTGAGCTCGTAGGTAAAGTTTCTTTGACCCCGAGTCACCAGGACATTCTAAACCTCCGACGAAATGGTGAGAGTCCCTTCTTTCAGAGGCTCAAAGTGATACTTATGGGAAACATGAGTAGATATTGTGTCGAATTGTGTCCGAGTTTCGATTTCTCACAGATTCACGTTAGATCCACGGAAGTCCCGCATCATACCAGCACAAAGCTACCATCCCTGAGTCCAGATGAGGACTAAAGGTCCAAGAAAATTACCTGCTATGTCGCATACAAAAAGTACCCGTATAGGCCCTATTTCAACCCGTACCGTACCGTCGGCCCTCTGGATTTGCAATGTAAGGTATGGGATACGGTGCGGTTTCCGCCGTAATTACCCGTCAAAACGACGGTCGTCCCTGTCTACGATACCGGTCCGCAGCCCTATGTCCACCTTTTTCTGCTATTTACCCTCATCCTATCTAGCTGATTCGAGGACCATCCTAGCTATTTACTCCCAGAATGTGGCACCACATTCTGGGATTAGATAGCTAGGTTCACCACCCAAACGATAGGTTCACGTCATTTAAGCCAAAAGCGCGCTTAAATGAGTTTGAACCTACCATTAGGTTCGGGAACCAGATACATAGGGCATGTATTGAGTCAAGGCCGATGTTCAACTTAAATGGACTCGAGGTCCGAGTCCCGTGTTGGCACAAAGTCCCTGCTTTATACGGGGCGACCGTTGGGATCTAATCAGTAACCACTTATCACGAAAATCAGCTAGGCCTGTGTCACGAAATTCGGTTTCACCCAAGAAAATGTATGATTTCCACAACAATGACACTAGACGTTCAAACGCTACGTGGACGACACGGGAACCCAAACAGGATGGAGACAACAACAGATAAAAAAGCAAGAACAATACTGTATATGGTCGGAGTGGTTGCCGTCTCTTCTGCTAGTGTCTCGATCTCAGCTGCTACGCGACGAGATCAGCAAGGGAAATGTAGGCTAGATATCTCTCACCTGGATCAAGGTCGAGAGCCTTTGCGACCTGTTGAAGCTCTCTGCACGATGCCCCGGGGCAGGTGTGGTCCAACGACGCGCGATCAAAATCGATGATCAACGGCCCGGACGATGACTGTGTCACGTTCCTCGGCTCCAAGTCGTTGTGCTGCACGCCAGTCTTGTGCAGACGGACGAGCCGGTGGAAGAGTGTGAGCCTAAGTGTAACGGTCAGCTTGTTCCAAGACGGAAGGGATGGATCTTACTTGTCGCGGGGTTTGAGCTCGCTGAAGGCCCTTAAAGCCTTCCCCGCGTAGCTCATCATGAGTACCGTGTTCTTCCCATCCTTGGTAATGAACATCCCGATCACCGTTGGAATCACCGCGCCCTGTAACGTGCGCATGGCGGCATAGGCATTGTACTCACGGATAAGGCGCTGGCTCGCAGTCGGTCCGTGCGCTGTTTTCGCGATGAGGCCACGGCTGGCGACAAAGAGGAAGATCAGGCGGCCGTAGGTGATGGAGACATTGTTGCTACTCGACTGAACGTCACCGTCAAACCGAACCCATGGCAAGGGGAAGAACGAGGCGCGGGACTTGGAGATGAGCTTTGTGCGGCCGATAATTCCGCCACGGAACACACCCTCGTGTGGCTGGAGTACCCATGTTGGGAACGCCGGGAGGGTGACTCGCATCGCAGTGATCCCCCTGGCGGGCGCGTCGGCGTATCTCTTTCCCGCACCAAGGGCGGCATGGGTGTAGAAGAGAACGAGTATCACCGCATCCGTAGCCTGGGTCATGGACCCACGAGTCACGTACACGGGGCTGATTTCGAGCTGCAAAGCATCCGTGAGGCGGAGCATTGCATACTGCTCCTGGGTGCAGATGATCGCGTGGCCGGTGTTGGTGGTGATCATTTCATTTATCACCTGGAAAGGGGAGTTAGAGGCAGGCTACAGACAAAAAAGCTGACGTGCCTGTGCTATAATGCTCTTGCCCTTCCCCTCGAGCGTCGAAAGTGGCTCCGTAGATAGGAAATTGTACCCGTATACGGCGCCTGCTTGCTGCACGAGAAAGTTGAGAACAGATTCGCCGTGCACGCGCAGGAATTTGTCGCGCTTGAACTCGTGCGGGGTGCACTTGACACCTTGGGACCAGCGGTGGATGATGTCAGGGGCACCTCCGCCGTGCGTATTGTTGACTTTGTCGACTCTGCTGTGCCCATTCGCCGGGACAGTGACTTCTGCGTGTTGGTAGAGTTTGTCGCGGACGGCGTTGACGGCGCTGGCAGCAGGGCCGCATACCGCCCAAATCAGCCAATCGTAGTAATCGGCTTCGTGTAGAGCGGTCAGCGGAAAGTTGCGTGGTTGCCTAGCAAACTGCCACAGGGAGCTGTTGTCTTGATCAATTATGGGGCCTGTTTCGGCCAGGACTTGTCGAACAAAGGCTATGTCCAACGTGACGGGACCGAGACCGTGTTGGAGAGCGGCAGGGTCAAAGGTGGTGAGTGTAATTGTAGACCCAGCTGCTGAGAAGGGCTCGTGTGGGTTGAGGGTTTCGCTCCGGGCCATATCATCAGGAGGTGCGGCACGGGGCTCGCGAAAGTAGTCAGCATACGACTTGACTCCTGTGGTCCATTCATCGGACGAGGTGGTCATGGCGAGAGGACCAATGTGACGCTCTGAAGAGGGTTAGTATAGAAAGAGACGAGCAGGAGAAACGGCCATGGAGAGAGCGATGGAAATAGCGCCCATGGGCGAGCGAGTTCCGAGTGCGTCACACCAAGCGGAGCCTCAGAACGGGCGCGTGGATATGCGTGGGACGGCGACGAGTCTACAGACTCATAACGCCATCGATAACGGCCTCGGAGGCGGGATTCTCGGGGGATACGGGTGGCAAGGAATGCATAAGGGGGATAGACATACCAAATATCCGTTTCACCAGACCACGGACGCTACGCTTCAGTGGAGTACGGCGAGGACGCGTTATTTTAGCGGGACGATTTTAGCGCGACGGTGTCCTTGTCTCAGACTCAGAAGCAGGGAAGTGGAGGGACAGATCGATAGCTTGGCCAGTCGTTTCGGAGCAAAGTCAGCCTTGAATCGTTTTGAATCGCGAGCGAAGATGAAAACAAGAGAAGAGAGGCGCCGAGTGCACGTGGCCGCTGTCATCGGTGTGACGTAACTATCTCTGCGACAAACCAGTGGCACACCACGCTCAGTACTCTACGGCCCATCTCATTGAGTCCTGCACTACCCATATTTCCTTGTGAAGCTCTTGATTCGCAGCGGCGTCTCGGATACACGCTCCGGAATGTGACATTATAATCACTGCCATACCCAGCTCTCAAATAAATCCGGACTGGAAGCGAGGTGGCTTCGCACCGGCCTTTCATGTAGGGTCTTTTCTGAATTCTCCCCCGATCCCCCGTTCGATTCGGGTCAGTCCATCTGAAGTGGGATCCCGATAGAAAACACTTGCCTCCCCTCCCTGCATAGTAATGATTTTCCTCAATCGTTGCTCACGCGCTCTTCATAGGCACGACCCAGATCTGGTGCAGCGAGGAATAAAGATCATCAGCACAATACTGCTCCATCCTAGTCGTACGCTGGAGTCTGGACAGTGATTATCTTTGCTTTCTTCGCTCCCTCAACGGACTAGTTCATTAGCCACGGGTCCATCGGGAACGAAACGCGCAGTCATTGACACGCAAATCTTGTCTCGATTCGGACCATGCGCCAGCACTGTAACTTCTGTCACAACCCGCAATGTCTCCCCGGTCATTCGGGTACGGTGCTGAGCTTTCTTCTTGCCCTTCCTCATGCCCTAGGACATGGAATACCGGGCCAACGCGCGCGGCATTTTCGGGGAGCTTCTTCTTGGCAACGCCTGGATTGTGACTACACCGCCTTCCCTGAAATAATTATCGCCCTCCATTTATGCTTCCGCCATCTCGATCCGCGGCCATCATGAGTCGGGAGGATCTGGAATCACTTTCATCGGCATAATAGGGAACCAATACAATGTACTAACCTGTCCCTCAGCGCCGTGTTTGACATCGGAACTCCGCCTGACGCAGGGATATCCCTATAGGTCCAGATTCTCTTTATCCACGAGGACTGTGAACTCACCCCAGGATAATGTCGACGCAGCTCGAGTTGATGCATACGGCCACCGCGGACCGAGGTAAGTCTGTTCGTTTGACATCTGCAACATGAATACTAAACGTATTCTGATTTCATCTCAGATCCTTGGACAGGATCTTGAAAACTGTTATCAGTCAAGTCAGTAACGTCGAACGGCCTTCGGTCCGCGTGCGTACTCCTGCTACTATTCCTCCATCGTCGGCTTAGAATTGATTAGGCCCGACCCCAAATTCGCATACATTGCTACACTTCTCCAAGTCTCTTTTCAAGATCAAGGCATGTTAGCTCCATCGGATCGTGGAAATATATGTCTCTTACTTGGCTGAACGCCGCATCCTAGACAACCGACGAAAATACCGTGTCACATCGCCGACTTCGTACGGATTTCTCGACGATAATGCACCCGTACACGATGGAAATTCAACGGGAGGTGGTGCGAGGAACACCGCGGCGCCGACTGTGAGGACCTGGACGTGCAGTCCGGCCGATGATGTGGGTTCGACTCCCACCTCCCGAGCACATCAATTTTCTCTCTCGTACTCCGTAAAATTGCTGGGCTCGAAATATCACTCAATAACACAAGACTGACAATTTGAATAGTAGCTTTTTGCCAGGAAAGGTTTCGAATTTCTTCCCTACTGTTAACCCTCATTTTCGCTACTCAAATCCTAGGCAAGCCCCTTCAAAACCTCCTCTAATCCTTATCTACTCAACCGGGGTCACTCCGCCAAATACCTGCCTCCCTATCATTTTTCATCAATTCCATTTCAATGCTCGGATCCACCGCCCAAGTCTCAATATTACGGGTGCACGCCGTCGGCGAAATCACGTCCCCCGCTCAATTCGGATCACCGCCTGCGCCTCTTTCTTCCGTACCCCATCCATGTCGTATCCCGCGTTCGGGTGCTCTCTTCATACCCGCCGGCCCCCGATTTTTCGCTTCCCTTAGACTTGCCGCACCACGCCCCACATTCTGCCTCGCTGATCCGGCTACTTTCGTTACCGCCGCCGTGGCGCGATCGCACCTCTCTGTGTTCGATGCGAGCTGTCTCACACGGTTCTAGCTGTCCGCCCGGGGCTCCACTTCACGCCTCTGCATCCAGTGACCACAATCTTGGATCTCTAACCGGGTCACCGTGCCCGCTGCTCGTCCCTCCTGCACTGCAAATACAACATATCCACTAGTATTATTCCGCCCTTCTGCTCAGCTTTCATTATCAGAAATTTGAGCCCTGCACAGCCCCGTTCCCGCAACGATGCGGGAACGGAATTACATAAACAAATGCGTTCCCCCAAAAATTACTCAAATGCGTTCCCGCAAGAATGCGGGAACGGCACCGCCACAAAAAATTCCCTTCAAAATTTTCACATCTCAAATTCGTTCCCGCAACGATGCGGGAACGGCACCGCCACAAAAAAAAATCGGTTAAAATTTTCACTTCTCAAATCCGTTCCCGCAACGTTGCGGGAACGGAATCAACTCCCAAAAAATCACTTCGCCACCTCCTGTAGACCCAACCTGTGAGCTCCCGCCCCGCGCGTCATCTTCGCCGACGCGACGCATTTGTTTGCGCATGCGTACCATCGGCGTTGCCAGCGCATGATTATCGATCACTTCTTCCTTACACCACCACCGACATCGCTCCCCGACGCCCCCCTCCTCCCGACTGGCCGCTCAATTACGCTCCACCCGACGCTAATTTAACGCTCTGTCGCTTAGCTGACTAGGTGCGCAATCCACATCCACTCAGTTAACGCTCTACTGACTTTTTTATTCGTCTCCACTAGCGCGGCTTGCACTTACACGAAACTAGTAGCTGCATTGTAGCGCTTTCCGTCCCGCCCTCCCGCCGCGTTTCGCCGCCACTCTTTGTCCCCTTCCCTAACCCGGCGTCGCACGCCTTCATCCGCCTGCCCGTTTCACTGACCGTCCCGCCGCCCACGCCCTCGTTACTGCGCCGTCCCCATATTCTTCTCCTTTCCTCTCGAGCTAACGCCTGTCGTAGTTCTCCCAGATCTCCCCGCTGTGGTAGAATCGGCATGGGCAATCCTTCGCGAAGGATCGGGAGGATCTTGGAGGGGAGAGTTGTGATATAAGGTGCGCAATCGCACGCTCCTTACGTTGCGATTCTCACTAACTGCTTCTTACACCGTTCTCTACGCTCCGCACTTCGCGTCCACCCCCATCCACCTCTTTCGAACGGCGCCGCGACGAAGTGCCGACGTCCCGCAGTCGTGCCCGACCCTGCATGCGGTGCGTCGCTGTGCAGTTCCCCCTCATGCTAACTGTTCTGTCTAACCCTGCATGCGGTGCGTCGCTGTGCAGTTCCCCCTCATCCTAACTGTTCTGTAGCGGTAATCCTGGCGCACCCTGGCGTCGCCTTCCAAAGTCCAGCGGCGCATCCCTGTGCTCTTGCGTCCGCGGGTCCCGCACGTCCGCATCCTCCCAGCGTCCGCATCCTCCCCCAGTTCCATTGCCGGAGCGACCGACGTGGCGACGCAACCAGGCAGGCCCGTCCTCCCTCCGTCTGCCAATGGCTCCCAACCCCTGCTGTGCTTCACCCAACGATTCACGCCATTCTGGGCGCGGTCCTTCCGTTCTGGCAGCCAAAGCGATGTTCGGCGTTCCAATTGGAGCTTCCGCTCGCGCGTTGGCTCCCCGACACGGTTCCGTAGACGTAGCTGAATCCATGCGCCTCCACATTCCGCTAATCACAGAGCAACAAGATACCGAGATCCGACCGCACGCTTGCACGCGCACAACGCTCCCTCGTCCGCGATCATCCGTGTCCGCCCATTGTGCACCCAGTCTAGCGCCGCTGCGTGCAAGACGAATCTAATGACTTCGGTCCTGCACGCCCCGGCGCCAACCGCGCCACCACGCAATTTACTCCGTCGCGTGCCCCACGCGCAGAGAGAGCCCACTGCGTTTGCGCCTCGCGGGTGCCTTGCTGCGCGCCGGCCACGCATCTAAATCCAGTTCTCCTACCCTCGTCGTATCTTCCCCTGCTTTTACCCGTTACCTTTTACTGCAGCGCTTATTTCCCTCTCCGGACGCTCACGGATACACGAGTAAGTCTGATTCTCGCGGCTCTTTACCTCCGTGGCTATACATTTATATTAAAAAAAGTCTTCATCTCCGGCGCCTACTTATTGTAAGGAAAGGGGTTTTAAGATTCGGTTGTACATACCAGAATCGCGGAGATCAACACCGACAGCACAAAAACGCGCGCGGGGGGCAAATCGGGAGGTCGGTAGTCTGATTCTGAGTCCGGGGAGGTAAGATCGTGAACCCCGAGCCAGGCATCCGCATTGCAGTGAGATTCGAGCCTAGATTGAAAGAGATGGTGTCTCCTCGGGCGCTGAACTCGTGCGCAGTCATTGGATTTTCTGAGAGCACAGACACGACAATCGTGTTCTCACCATGGCGGTTCACACATGTCGTCGAATGCGCGTTCTTCCTTCCTCTCGAATCAAAAAGAAATCCGCCGAGTCTATTGCTTGCGGTGGAAACTATCGACATGCTACCAATCGTAAAGGTGAGTCGGTTAATTTAAACTCTGTCGGGATAAACGCTCACGCTGCTGAGGAAGAACCCTCATTCAGAATTTGCCCTCTACATTTAATACCGCTTGAATCAGCTAGCCGCTTCTTTATACTCGTGCAAGACATTACCTTGTACGGGCCAACAATGCCAGCAAAGAAGAAGTTCAGAACCGGCAGTAAAAAGGGCTAGCCGCCGAGCTCTTGAAATCATCAAAACCGGCGTCCCTTCGCCGGGCAGCGTATGAGATTTTTGCCCGCCAGCACAGAGTTCAGAATCCACGCCAAGCACGCAGATCAAGAGAAATGTAGCAACCCCAAATCGCAAGGATAGTTCTCAGTAGGTATGCTTTCTCGAAGCAATGATGGGAATTTTTCATCCAGCAAGTATGCAGAAGCATTGCCACGCCCAGATGAATAGCTTCAGGTACAGGCGCAGCCGCGCAGGGGAAGGACTCGGACGTTGCAACATTCGCAAATTAGGACGAAGTTCAGAACAGGGCGAGACCAATCATCCAGATGGACAAGACAGGGAGGGCACTACGATCTCTTCAGAACGGAAATCGTGATTCGCAGATATCGATGGGGTGACTGAAGGAGTGAGAGGGCCGGCAATCCAATTCGCCGCGATCCGTCACACAGCCACAAACCACGCCTTCGTCTTCTCCTCCACTTCTCTTCCACACCTTGAGGAGTTCGACGCCACCTCATTCGCTCTTTCTCTGCTTAACTTTGTGATACTGGTCTACGTGGGCTCGTGGCACTGAAAATGATCGGGCTTCTTCTCTACACCACCGACATCGCCGCCTTCCGAGCTCTACCCCCCTCTGCTAGCCGTTAAATAACGCCCACCCCCGCGCCAATTGAACCGTCCTTCACCTAGCTGACGATGTGCGCAATCTACATCCCTCAGTGAACGTTCCCACTGACATTCTTTGTCGCCGCTTGCGCTGAAACGAAGCAGGACTCCGCCACATCCTATTTAACGTTCGCCCTCCTGCCACTTTCCGTCGCCACCCTGCCCTCTTAGCGCCCCGTCCCCCCGTCCTCGACGCACGATTTCATACGCCCGTGCGATTCCTTGCCCCGCCGCGCCACTTATGCCCTCGCTGCTGCGCCGTTGCGTTATCCACTCTCCCCTATTACCCTAGAGCTAACTCTCGTCGCAACTCTCGCGAATTTTTCCATGGGTATAACCCGCCGACACCCGTATATGAATCTTAGCAGCGCTGGATCGTAGATGCCGGGCGGTGGTACAAGACGCGTAATCAAGCGCTACTTTCGTGCAAATCCTCATTAACGATTGCTTTCCCCCCATTCCTGCTATCTCTCTCTGGCTTCCTTGCATCGCCCGCCTATGCAATTCGACCGCTTGCCGCAGCGTTGTAACAAACCGTTGCAGTGCGTCACTACCCTCCGAACGCGTTCCGCCCGTCCACAGCTGCCCCCAACTTATATCGCCGCAGCGGAACCTAGTTGTATGTGTGGTTCATTTTGGTGCCCAAATGAACTAGCCATATGTGAAGAGATAGGAACGTACCTGCGGTATTTCCCTATCCCACTCCTGCGGTTTCTTGCGAGACATTTGGATCTTGTCCGCTTACGCATCGGTGAGCCTCAACCGCGACTTCGGCTTCACGCAGCAGTCTCATGGCGGCAGTTGTTCAGCCATGTTCCTCAGCCGCTGTCCCCCATACTGGCATCGATTCAGCCATGACTCATCCTCGAACGACAGTCCATGTAGCAATCAAGTCGATATTCCGCCGACTGCTACCAGAGATCTTTCGGACTCGTATTCCCAGCTCCACAGATTCATTCCTCGTCCTCTCCCGTGAGTCTTTGCCTTTGCCGAATAAAATTAATGTTCACGTTTTGGGACATTCTCTGCCCCTCCACTACTCATTCCAAAGTTCGAACGGCCGTCAATTCTCGTCAAATGGATCGTGTTTGCTCATTGTGTTTTTAATCCACCGACGAGGAGCTCGTCCTTGCGCGTCGAATACTGTCCAACGCGGACTGCAACCCACAGTTGCTCCGGGAAGTCGTCGGTAAGCTCATCCTCTCGAATTCTCCATTTGTACACAAGATAACCTGGGCGATTTGTAGCACTCACCCAATATTGTGGATAAGCAACTGTCGCCCGCAACACCGGCGCCATGATCGTACTCCCTCATCGACAAGAGAGTGGTATCGCACCGCCATTTGCTCCCGGTACGTCCGTGTCACCGCGCCTTCAAAAAATATGAATCGTGCTAAAATGGACGTGCTGTCTCACCATTAATGTCTCCCCGTGCGTCTTCTCGCCATGAACATCTTTCATCTAACCACTTTTGGGATATTGGTGATTGTCCAGCAGGAGGGCCATCTAGGCACTTCAGGGGCACCACCATCGTCTTTGGAGGCCACGAGAACGCTGCGATTGGCACTGCCTTGGATTTTACGCGTCCCATCTTTGTGAGTTCGTAAAACAGTGCACAACAGTCTCTGCGGCGTAAATCACCAGATTTTGAATATATTCTTGCAGCGTGGTGTAAATATTCCGGGGTGCCCCTCGCATGTCGCTAGCATATGGAAAGTGAAACTGACAAAGTCTCAGGGCTGCTGGTACCCTCTCGAAGGTCTGTGATTTTTGACTTGTGTGATTTTCCAAATCTGACGCCATGGCATCAGGACTGCGTCGTGCACGGTATAACTCCATCACATGTCGCGAAATACCCACACGATACCTATGACAAGTTTTTGGAGCTCGGCGTGGAGGTAAGCCTTCATGCTGAAAATAATCCGTTTATTGCTCTGTTTTATGTGCGCCATTGAGTGTGTGGTTGAGCTAGGAGCTATCCCAGGAGTGTTCCATCGTGTTCAGCGACCAAATTACCGGTGCGGGGGGTCGATATTTGAGTTGGCCGCGATACGTGGCATTCTGGAAAAATTGAGCTCGCTAGGAGGGATCAGTATCTAACGAATATCATGTTTACCTGGTGATCAGATATTACACAGACGTTATTTTCCAACTCCCAGAATTGTAGAACAGTAAGTGACCAATTTTCAAGGTCTTCGGCGATCTGTGCATTCCCCCAGAGCAACAACACGGGCCATGTCTCAATGGAACCGAATTGGCGAACGAACTCGTTCTAGACATCAATCCGATAGCGTCGGTGGCGCGGTTAAGCCATACCGGCCACGGGTGTGACTCAAACTCTACCCAAAGTTCGGGTAGTGCGCATTTGCCTGATTCTCCCCACAGAGTTCCAGGTCGACTTCAGCCCTGGCTCATGGTACTCCTAAAACCTATATTCAAAAATCTAAGCAAACACCCGAGTCAATCTTGCATACCATACAATTCTTGACCAGGACCTCGGGGATGACCTGCCTTACAAGTCCAACGACTCGTTGTATCATCCTGAAACTGTCAGATAAGAATTCTCCAAGTCCAAAAACCCTGGGAAGTCCCTCAGAATTATACATCTCACTCCCAAAGTCACTGGGTGCTCAAATGAAATTGCTCGGAACGAGTTCAACGTTATGACTTCTCGTTCACTTCTATAGCCATGGTATCGTGTTATTCAGCGCACCAAAGTCTCAAAATCGTCCAGCCAGAGCCACAGAGACCGTCTGCTAACCTTTGGCTCACTGGTTGAAGCCCTTTCGATCCGTGAACGACTTCCTTTTCGGGACGAAAGCGTTCCATGATTTGCGTGTGTACACAGTGTATGCGCCATCAATGGCTGTGCTCACTTTCCTTCCTCCCTCCCACTACCACCGCCTGCGACACCACCTGCCCACTAACCCACCAACCACGACCACTAGGCCGACGAATTTCACCCGCAGGACGACAGGACTAGGACATCCAGCACTAACCTGTGCGCTGGAGTTGAGGCGGGCGGGGTTGACTTTGGCGGCGAGGTGGCTCTGCCTGCGCTGGGGTCGAGCGCGCGGGTGGGGACGACTTTAACAGCGGTCTTGCGTTGCTTTCGCTGTAGTTGATCGCGTGGGTGGAGATTATCGGGCGTATTCTTGTGTACGGGTGCGTGAACCCCTCTTTCCCCTACGCACAACTCCAGTTTCTTCAGATCTTGTGACACGACTTCTCAAATTTGAACGGCTTGCACAACTTGGAGTGGAGATGGTTCCGAGCGCCGACACAGGTAGTGTGGGCGGTAGCGTCGTGCTGCCCGTTCTGCGATCTCGAAGGAGAGCGTACGCGCGTCAAAATCATTTGGGTGAGTGCTTCCGTTCCCCCCCTTCTGTTTCCATTTCCTTCACTTCGTTCGTCATTGGCGCTCGTAACATCTTCCTCCTCCTTAACTGCCCTTCCCTTTCACTTCATCTTCGCCTGCCTTTCTCCCCTCCTAACCTGCACATTTCCGACCATTCTTATTACCTACCTCCGTCCTCAATCCCTCACCACCGCTGATCACCGTACTGACGATCTTGCAGCTCTTCCCCCGCCCGCGGATCGCCGCTGGCGGGCGCGTCTGCCTCGGGTCGGTCGAGGCGCAACACCCCTCCCGACTCCCGACATCGAAGACGAGCGCATACCATTGCGCATCAAGCATGCTCTCGTCCCGCACGCCACCATCCAGCATAAGCCCCTATGCCGCCCAACGGCGCGGCGTCTCCGCGCTCGAGGCCGCACCGCTATCACACGTCTTCGACGCACCACCATGCGCCCTCCTCCACCTTGCCCGCCATCGCCCTATCTATCTTATCTGAGAACCTGGGCCCAGGTTCTCGGATCCGATAGTTAAGCCCTAACCTAGCCTAGCCTGGCCTGACCTAGCCTAATCGCTCTGGGATTCCTAAGAAGATTTTCGAGATTTATTCTAACAGGAAGCGGCAAGGTGTGTGCTCATGATGAATGTACTTCGGTTTGTAGCAGTGTTTTGAACCAGAGAGTAAAAAACGAATGCTAGGTGGAACTTAGTGAATAAACACATCCTCCGCTAAGTGGGAGGCTGTAAAGGAGTCACTAGGGATGCAAGGGGGGACGGGCGGTAAGCGGACAAAGGTCAATAATCTAAATGCCTTGGTATCGAAGTTGAAGTGCAGCATGGTCAGGAGATACTTATCAGGAATGTGTTCTTGACGCATCTCTCACCCGAATCCAGAAGTAATCGACACACTGAATCAGATGCGTCGGACGCCTGTGGGCCAGGAAGGAAGTGGTCAAGTCTTGAAGGGCGATTACACCGTAAAGGCGACACTATCACATAGTGCTTCGCTCTAGAGAGGGGGAGTTATGCCGCAGTGGGCTAGGACCAACCAGGCCTCTTAGCTGAAGCGCGAAGCGACTCCCAACGTTGAAATCGCTGGGTAAAAGAAAAATATAATGAAGCGCCGATGAGCTCAAGGCCTGCAGCATCTCAAGTACGCATCAGGTCACTCGCGTGAAGAGCCAAAAGCTGGATAGAAAATTAGTATGCGGCCATACATGAGCTGAACATGCCTGTATCCCGATGTCAGGTCGGAAAATCGGCCTCCTGGTGACAGGAAAAATGAATTACACACGTAAGAGGTATGAATTTTAGACACGGAGAAAGTCAGCGATTCACCCAAAATGCAAGAATTAGAAACATGCACATGTTGCCTAGAAGCTCGTGAAAAAGCAGAATACACACAGCAAAGCATGACAGAGTGAGAGCTGGCGAAAGTTGGTGGAACATAGTTTTGTCATTCTTCATATACTTCCGGAGTTGAACTGGCGACAAGACATGCCCGCCTGCATCGCCGATGTCGGCGCTGGAATCTGAGTCGGCCCGATAGGATTACGCCTGACATGGATGCGTACGCTGAATATCAGACACAACACGGTGTATATTGAAATATGATTCCGGCTCACGAATTTGACGTTAAGGAAACAATGATCAGTGAATGGGATGTTTGATTCAGAAGGAAAGCTCCAGAACGAATGCCAATTGAGAAGAATGTTGAACAGCTTGAGCTGCCTTCGAAGTTTTGGAAAGATTGGGCGCTTCCTCTTGAGATTATACGGGTCTTTGCGGACAGCAAAAGCTTCCAGGTTAGACAGTTCTAGCACCTAGGGTTAGGGTTATTAGAAAGAA